>JAWQUT010000005.1:2524377-2547368 GCA_033807755.1 Ellobium chinense
CTGTCTGTCTGTCTGTCTGTCTGTCTGTCTGTCTGTCTGTCTGTCTGTCTGTCTGTCTGTCTGTCTGTCTGTCTGTCTGTCTGTCTGTCTGTCTGTCAAAAAAGTGAATTCCATATTACCACGGGCATTTTCTAAGCTGATCACTGCATCCAGCAAACTCCTTCAAAATGTCTGGAATTGACTTTTTTATCTTTTTAAACTGTGAACCGACTAAATCCCATACTCCCATGGACATTCAACAACAACGGCTTACCCTTTACCTTCTTGTAACCTGGCCAACTTAATACAATTTCCACCAGCTTTACATAAATCTTAGCTGGACAAAATGACAAGTCTCAACCGCAGCCAACTGGCCGAGTGTTATTCATGTTTTCTTCAAAGGATGCGCAATTTCTCGTCAGTAAATATAAAATTCTGTTTGTCTGTATTTATGGATCGGCCCATTCCTCTCATCCTGCTCGATTCCCACCCCCACCTTCACCCCATCTCCAGATTCATCCGCACGGTGTGTCGTTGTGAGCAGCATCCATCATTAAGAAAATTAAATTACACGATCACGTGATTTGATAAGTGTGAGTAAATTTGGCATTCAGCCATTACGGACGTGTGCAATTTACGGACGCGGGTAATCCAATATTGATATAACATTTCTAATGGGTGTGGCGGCAATTGCGTTTTTCTGACGGCGTTGGAACTTCAGTATAAACTTTAAAAGGGAAAGAGAAAACTCTGCTGCTTCCTCATGCTCCGCAGTCACTCCAGCCGTTCAAAATTTTCGTTTGACTTCCATTTCCTTCATGATTGAATAAGTCATCCACTTAAGGCCGAGACCTTTTTGATGGCTGGGGCCGCGGTAGACACTTTTTTTGACCTGTCATGTCATCATAATACTAATAATAGAATTTACGTCCTAACTTCAGACTCACTGATTTTCCGCTTCTTTATCTCATTTTCGCTCTCTCACTCTCTCTTTCCTTTCTCACGTTCCCTCCTCCCCTCTTCTCCAACTATTTTCACTCTCCCACTCTTTAGTCTAGTTCCGTTGTTTTTGTTATTTTATTTTGTTTTTAGGGGCTTGTCAGTCTCCTGTTAAAATGTTTTGCTCATCTTTGTCTGAATTCTTCTATCTTTCTCTGCCACACATTCTCGTATTCTCTCTATTGCCGGCCATGTAAAACATTTCCCTAAAAGTTCTGTTCTTCGAATTCATCCTAAATTTCCTCAGACTTCCTCTCATGCTCGGCATTCTTCAATCGTACTTTTAATCATCCCCCGTCCCTCTGTCTGGTTTATCTCATTTACCTTATGAATCTCCCCATCTCATTCTTCAACCATCAACCCCCCCCCCCNCCCCCAACCTTCCCATCCCTCCTCCATCCTTTTCTCCATGCTCTGAAAACAAAACCCCAGCGTTCTTGGCACGTCATCTCCTCCGCAATCTTCCTCTCCGCCAGTGGTGGGCGGTACTGTTTCTGAGTATCGAAACTTTCGATACTTGGGAGTTATATTCAGTATCGAAATTCAAGCACTGGAGTCTCGATATAGTTTTGATGCTTAGGAATACTGTATAAGCTGTGGCAGTTTGTGTGACTAAACAAGACGTTTCCCCCCCTTTCTTTGAAATTAGGGCTTTTAAGTGACTTGTCTCATCTAGTCCGGCAACAATGACCACAGTATCAATAGCATTTGATCTCCATTCGATCCTCGGTAACCGTCTATAAGATGATTCACCGAATAATTTATAATGATCTGATTTCCACGCCATGCCTACAACACTAAAAGTACCGAAATAAAGTTCAATACTCTTCCGATTCTCAGTACCAAACCAGCGACCGATCCCCGCCAGTACAAAGCCACTTAGCGCTATAAAAAGGTATCGAAAGAGTCAGAAGTATAGAAAGCTATCGAAGGCATCAAAATGCCTAATCGGTATTAAGTATAAGAATCGAAATAGAATCGATACTTTCGATAGTCAGAACTCGAAAGAGTGAGTATCGTGGTTTGATGAATTAACAAAAAATTCAGGTATCGGTCCACCATTTCTCTCCGCCTTGTTTCATTGCACTGGGACCCAATCTAAGGGGGCCGACCCGACTAACCTCGATTTCTCCTGAAGATGCAAAAGGCACCGGGCGAATTCAATTAAACCGTGGAGGCAGGAAAGGCAAAAGCATTACATTCAATTTGTCCAAGACCCGCTTCTGAGTGACAGCAGGGGACCCGGGGCTCCCAAGGGGGGTTAAGGGGGTCGGGGGCAGGGTCCTAGTCTACGCTGGAAGCCGGAGACGGAGATCTTTATCATACAAATGACCCTGCGGCCAGCGCAATACGTCCAGGATTAATGTACGTGTTGGATCTGGCGGTGAACTTGTGTCTTAGCAGCGATCCCGCTGCACATCACTAAGATTTTATAATAGTGCGCTTGAACCCTCTTTCTCACAGGGTTTGATTTTCTTAAATCTCGACGTTAGTGGTGACAATGGCATGTCTGAATGATCTTACTATACATGCATGCTTACTTCCGTCAGTGCGTTCGTCCGTCCGGTCATCCATCCATCCATCCATCCATCCATCCATCCATCCATCCATTTGCCATATTCATGCATCGGTTCCTCCCGTGCCTGTAGGTGTCTATGTCTAGATCTACCTTTAGCATTATAAAAATTGTGTCTCTTTTTTATACTTACTAAAAAAAAAGATAACAAAAGAGACAAGGTGCTAGTATGCACATTTATTATCAAAGGACAAGCGAGGATTTTCCTTTCGCAAGACTCAACAAAACTAAGTAATGTACGAATATTGACAGATAATTTGAACCGGTTGAGTGATTATCTGAACAATTCCATCGTGAATACAACCAAATTAGAGCAAACTGGCGCCTGCCAACCACCCAAGTAAGGGACAGAACAAGAATCTGATCATTGTCGGGTTGATTTACGATTTCTGAACCTTCATTTATTAACCATCTCCATAATTCTCCATAATTAACAACAGAATGTATATAAAAAACCCAAACATCATTTAACTCTTGAAGATTCGAGCCTGGAGACAAAGTCCCACAACTCCACTGGCGTTGGCCGAGAAGGGAGATAATTGCCACTACAAACCCACATCTCGATAGAGCACGTGGTTCCTTGGGCCTGAGCGGAGAGTAATGAGATCTGTAGGTTGGGCTCTGAAGTGGGCGCTGGGGGGACTGATTGGGGACCCTGGGTGATCTCCCTTCGAAAGTCAAGTTAGGAAACGACGAGTAAAATTGTGGGCCAAATTTAGCAATGAAGAAGTCAAGATTTGGTCCGCAAGTCCTAGTTTATCTGTCTGATGGCATATAAGGTGTAGGAGGAGACGGAAGGATTTGGGGTAGGAAAAGATCGGCTTGATGAGAAGGGCAGCGAAATCCGCAGATCATCCTCCCTCTCTGCCCCCCCCCTCTCTTGTGCCAAAACAAAAACATGAACTGACGGAAGGTAGGTTCCAGGATGGATAACATGGAAAATAAGTCGAAATTGTTGGTTAACCAACTGACTTGAAAAGGTATTAATTAAGCAAAAGACTGATTGATTTGTTGATAGTGCTGATTTTAAAACAAAAGTGCACTCAGTGATAGAGAAACTGAATTTGCAGTGAATAACGCAATCGAAACTTTAGCATTACTGATCAACCAAAGGACTAAGTGGGATATTTATTTTAATGACTAGCCGTCATAAATGCGCAGATAACATAACGAGTCTGAACCAAGTACAAAAAGACCGTCAAACTAAGTGATGCCTGGCAGTTTGCTGTTAGATAAAGCTTGGTTGGTGCAGGTAGGTCAAAAACAAAATCATACATAAAAAAAACAAACAAAAAACTTCTGGTAGAGAAAAAAAGAGCTGTGCAGATACGTTGCGTCAATCAGTTTACATGAGAACGAGTTGGATAAAGAAATAAACGTTTTCTTCTTCAAGACTCCTCAAAGCTTTTGGATCCTGACAGAATGGTCAATGTGTCTTCATCAAGCTGTCCATTCTTCCATCTGAAGAGGATTCAGTGCGACTGAGACTTACACCATCACACCGTCCTCCTCAGCCCTTACATTAGCATCCATTCCATTCTTTAGTCTTCATTGTGGCTTTCCATTTCTCTATCCACTGAAGACGGATTTACAATGCCTGAGCCTAAATATGGTATAGTCCTTTCCACCTTGCTTAAGAATCTTATTTCACTCTTTTGTTGGGAGGAGATTCATTGTGAATAAAATTGAAAAAAAAAGCTGTTTATCTGAGCATGACATTGATTCCACTGGTTCCTTAAGAATGATTCCAGCGCCTGAGATAAAAATTGACGCAGTTATCTTTCTTAACCCTGCCATTCATTCTTTCACTGTAACTGTAAGAAGACATTCTATCAAGACTAAATCAGGCACACGAAGTCTTCAACCATCTTCCTTAAACCATGTCCTCAACAAATCCTTTACGCAAAGAATGTATGAAATTGACCTTTCCGAAAAAACTGAAATAAGCTTCGTACGAGGTTAAACTAGACCAGCTCGATGCTTCCACATGGCCAAAATAGGTCAGTGCTGTCGACTTTTTTATTTACGTCGCATCTCTGTTTCCCAACCACAATGCTTGTTTACCAACAGCTATAATAATAATAATAATAATAATAATAATAATAATAATAATAATGATGATGATGATGATGATGAGGAGGAGGAGGAGGAGGAGGAGGAGGAGGAGGGAGAGGGCTCGAAAGGAAAGCTTTACAGCCACTTGTACACATACTCAAACACACAAGCTGACACATGCAGGAAGTGCACACAAACACATTCACACTTGTATTCACTCGCACTATAAGCTCAGAACATGACTATAGAACTCAAACATTCGCGTTTTCGAGTTTCATTCTGAGGATATGTTAAATACCGGATTCTTTGTCAGGGCTAGTACCGAAAATCTGTCTGGGATTTTTTATGCCTCAAGTGTCCTGTACAGTCTTCATCCAATTTAAAATTAAAATCAGATGTCTAGGTCACGACGATAATAAACATACTCCTGCTAATTCTGAGTGTACATTTTTATGCCAGACAAGGTATGACAAGCAGTGGGCAAAACGTAACCGGGTTCATAAATATAAATATATGTAAATGCAGTGGTGTTCTGAGAATGTAGTCTACTTGGTCGCGACTAGACGTCGTAATAGGCCTAATCATCTCATAGACGGACGGTATTCTGCAGAGGGAGTTCTTTTCCAGCCCAAATTGGTCTGAGAATTGCTCCCAGGGTTAGACTTTATTAAGACAGAGTGTACTGTTTTGCTCTATGCATTACGCAGTATTACATGTGTCATTTTCTTCGTACACTGGACAGGTAACACAGTCAAGAACAAACAAAACAAAAAGAAAAAATTCTGACAAAACGTCATTGATAATCTCATCTTCATAATTGTATGAATGTTTGACAATTTGGGTTTCATATTATGTAAATGTTTAATATCTTTGTTACAATGTCACCCAGTATGCGTCGACGAATGAAGTCTTAACAATGCATGAATAGCCATAGATAGAGAGATCAAGCTAACAATTTTCCACAATTTTGTTGTACTGACTTCTCTTTCTGTGATTATCTGCACTATGATTTCATATTTCGGAGCCAAATGATGCAAAATAAATTACCATGGAATCTGTAACAGATATCGGCATGAGAGAGAGAGAGAGAGAGAGAGAGAGAGAGTGAGAGAGAGAGGGGGGGAGAGAGGGATGGCAAAAGAAAGGAATAGAAAGAACGGATTTGTTTGTTCCTATAGCAGAATTTGCCCTAAGCATGACTATTTCACAGTATCGCAAAGCCCTGGACTGGGCAGAGTTATTCTACTGGGCCCCCATTATTATAAGTCCAAACTGGACAGAAACGCGCTTTAGAGAATTCTGTTGATACTCTTAGTTTCTGTTGTGTCTCTCGACTGTAATGAAGGGGGCTCCAACAGTTTTCTCTGTCCGTATCCTCGCAGATCTTAACTCGGCCCATGCATGAGGTCATCATGAGGAAATCAAACTGACGACATGTTTGCTCATAGATTTATCATGCTGACACAGCCCGCTAGTATTTTCGTTATGGTATGCATCTACAAGACTACGTATTTATTACTCTAGCTTTAGTACTGATGTTTCAGGCTGCCCAGAGCAGAACAATACACCTTGTTACCAGTCCATCCCTGCAGACTGTTAGATATCTTTTCTTCTTTTCTTTTACTCGTTTAGCCGTACATCCATTTTTAGAGTCCAAACAGGAAAAAAACAAAACATTTACAACAATTTGGAGTACTTGCTTTATCGATGATCTTTTCGCTTAGACCTGCCTTCTTTATGAATGGCTACGATCCACGCTTCCGAAATGAATTTGCAACAGTATTACTGCACTCGATGTACAGGACAAGAAACAACATATCAGACACCCATCCCATGTACTGATACGTGCCCGGATGAAAGCGCGTCTATAAACTATCACCAGGGTTTTCCGGAGATTCGTGCAAGGGAGATGACTCTCATCCACTTCAGACTCTATCCAGAAGTTATGACTCCATCTATTTCACCCCCCCTCCCCCCTCCATCCGAAGTCCGCTACGTGAGGTGATAGAAGTGTCAGAGGATCAAAAGAGGCTTTCCCTCCGCTGTTTTGTCCATAGCATGACAATAGTCGCTTGGTACCGTGGTTCCACAACACGATTCTCATTTAAAACAGGACGGACTTTCGAAAATCGGGATCCTGTTTTCATTTTTTTTTCTCCTTCCTGGAAGCTCAGCCCTTTAAAACGTCGGATGTGGAATTGGCAGAAGGCTCTTAGACTAATACCCAGAAGAGGCGGTGAGGAGCGCTTGAATGAGAGTCAAGAATAGAGACTGGAAATTGAGGAGGCGAATTTTTTTATTTTTTATTTTCCGTTTCCGCCTGCTATCCTCATTCCCTTCTATCCAGCCCCCTCTCCCCTATCCTCAACACTAGAAAAAACAAGCTCCTCCTTTCTATCTCCGGAGACGAGTATCCTTTTAGCAATGCCAAATGTGTTGATTCCATTTTACTTCCCATTGTAAGGACGTTGAACATTTATAGGACTGTAGTCATGCATTTTAATGGCATCCTGGGATTTGAGCTGTCTCTCCAAGCCTGACAAACCCTTCCCATTCCTCAGTGTACTCGGCTTGTGGCTGGAATACACAATTATGCTCGATTTAGAGCGTGGGCAAGCTGACAGTGTTCAGTATAGCGATATAACCTTTGGACCATTTCAGCCAATAATTGTTCCGGTAGTATTCGGAATTCTTCATTTTAAAAAAATCGATGAAGAGCAAAACAACCGTCTGCCCTCACCACAGAATAAGAAATTTACACAAAGACCAAAAGCTATTTCCAGGTGTTCTCGAAAAGTCCAAAGATGGGTTGCGACCAGAAAAATAGTTACGAGGAAAGTGTTTTGTTTTATTCTCATTTCTAGTGTGATGTAATAGCGTGTAAATCTCAACATCTTGGTGCGTTTTGTATAATAAATATTAGAACACTACGCCTTGCGCGGGATTACGCCATTTAATTGTGAGTTGCACGATAATGTAGCGCAAAAAAAAAAAGTTGATTGAAGTATTACAGTTCTGGTCTTTGCAGCCTTTCTGATGAAGAGCACTGCAGCTTGTGAGTACACATTAGTTTCCTGCTGAGGTAACTGTTTCAAATAAAAAAAAACCAACAACATTGTTCTGTTATAAGACAGATTACTTTATTCTGAATATTAAAACCTTCATCTTTCTGTAGACATGTGAATTAGATTGTGGTCACACTGACTAGTCGACAAATACGGTCGCCATTACCTGAGACTAAACAATGTGAATGGCAAGGCTGCATGCGGTGGCATTTTTTTTCTTTAAAGTCACACCTTGTTTTTGTCACTTCTGTAGATTTTTAAAATCCGTGGCCTTCACCACGTGACTTTTACGCCCAACATTGAAGGACTTACGATGCAGATCTACCACAAGAGCCTCAGAGTATGTGAAAGAGCTCCAAATGCTTGGTCTAGAAAGGCATCTTTTTAAGTTTATGGACCGATACTCACATTTCTCCCATTCGTGCAATTCAGTGCCCAGACTGACGACGGCATCTTATTTGTTTCGCGTGGGACCAACACATAATGTCAGCTATTTGTCGTCGTTTTGTTAAAAATTTTGGAAATCATGTGACCGTAAAGACCATGCCCCGAAATGATCTACAGAGGGTACGCTTACTAGCTCTTCGTCCTGCTAGGCCTATGACGCCAAAATACTGTTTTGCCTCCATCTCTCACGAAGTCCTTCAGCCTACACTTGCCATTTCTGCTATGGCCGTCCTTTGCTCTTAATGATAGCAGCGCTCACTCCATCTGTCCTCTTTTAGCTTATCAACTATGATGGTCAGTTCTTCAAGGGGCTGTCATAATGTCGGCAAATAGAGGGATGTACTCTGACGCTAGACACTCGTCCGTCCTGACCGTTAAAAATATTTCGCCAGAAATCGTCTCATAGAAACTGCTGGTTCTTTTGTAAATAAAATCATACCTAGGTCTGTAACATCCATGTTAAAATGGGCTTGACCAATGTATGACGTATACGGGGTGCAAATTCTTGATCCTTTGGTTTTGCGAACGTTCGGCTAACCATAGCGCAAAAAAATCTTGGAGCGCTTACCAAGTCCACTTCACTACAAATTTCGTCAATGGACAACTGGGTGATTTTACCTGCCACATTTTGCACAGAACGACGAGATGTCGACACGAAATTCTTCCTTTGAGGCCCCGGATAGTATTAAATCAACCTGTGCGGTCCAGCTTTTACTGCTTGGCCTGACGACCACCTGTTCATAACGGTCACTCTTCATCAAGGACAGTTTGTAGGCTTCAGAGAATGCCAGTCGCTTATGACAGTGGACTCTTACAGCGTAGAACACGGCACAGATTTCAGGCCTTTTGTTTCCTAATAGATATAATCCGACACCGGGTACCGCTGTACAAGTCTGTTTTAAAAATATTGAGTTTCTAAACTGTGTTAAAATATTGCTGAGGGTGGGTAAAAATAATAACATTCAGTATTGCAACAGAGACTTTGAAGTTACGTGAGAAGATCAAATGTTATTTTCCAAATGTATATTTCGGCATAATAGTTATTCATAATAGCAAGGCGGGTAAAAAGGCGGTACTCTCCACTGTACAAAAATAGCACCATATATAGTGATGAAACGGATCTAATGATGATCTTCTTCCCCATGTTGTTGACATCAAACTCTCTCTCACTCTTAACACCACCACTACCAACAACAACAACCACCACCACAAAATCTCTAAACCTACGTGAAAAGATCTAGTGTTTTTTTAAAAAAGATATTAAATACAAAAGGTTGGTAAATAACACCGGACGGCTTAAATATTATAATTATGCATCTCTGCAGTACTGTACAGAAAGACTTTCAAGTTCCATGAATGTGTTATTTCTTAACGTATATAGCGGCCTGACAGCTATTTATTCACAAAATGGCAAAAAATTATCAAACTATATGCATCACTCTGAAATGACTTCATCATGTATACAAGCATGCTAAGTATGATGTGGCAATGACCTTCCTCCTCCACGTCACTGACATTAAAATCTTTCACATTAGACTTCTTCCACCCTCCTCCCTCCATCTGAAATAAAAAGCATTAAAAATCATTCTTGGCTTCCATTACTTTTGTTGCTTTCTTGACTCTTTTAGTGGCTAAGATATCGCGCACTTGTCCCTGGTTCGAATCCCGCTTTGGCGGGTTTCTGTTAAGTATATAAATATTCGCGGTATTTCTATAGGCATTCATTTGTCGGTGGCCTGAGGGGATTCAAGCCTCGTTTCTGACGTAGCCATAACATTAAAACCAAACCCAAACAAATTCAAAGCGATTTTTTTTTCTTAGCATCTCCATTAACTACCGAATACAGTTTTGTCTCGAACGCAGCGACCATGGAAGATACAGCGCCTGAGTAAATAATTGATACGGCGCCCGATGAGTTAATTCACCGATTTATCATCGTGTGTTTGTTTGCCTTAGCCAAAATGCGAGCATTTCTATTTTGCCATGTATGTGAGCACACAATTCCTCACTTCATTGTAAGATAAAGAAGATGGATGTCATTTGAAGATCATAATAACTCGTGGGGAGTGGAGTGTCACTGGATTATTGCAAGAAACGTCTGTCAGAGTGAAAATGACATTATTCGCTTTCCTCGCTGCAGTAAATAATGATCTTATTCCACCAGAATATATTCCTGTTCTTGAACAGGCCGTGGTGACTAGCTTGTTAGCTAAAAAAATTGCACGCACTTTGCAATATAATGGTTACAAAATCAATGTCTAATTGTAGAGCGATACGACATGCCCATTTCATAATTTGACCTGCACGGTCACGCAAAAAAAATGATGATTTTGTCTTGCATCTTCCAGTTGCTACAAGTGCTGGACACAAACTCTAAGGTTTCCTAGAGCCACACACAGGGGAGTGATCATAATGAATTATGATATCTTTCTTTAAATTTTACATCTAAACCATGATGCAGCCACCTGACAAACACCCAAAAGACACAACAACAAGTAACAACATGTCTGTTGTAAATTTTTGACTGTACTTGCACATATATCCTGCGTTTCCTTCGAGTCGTTCTCAGTGTCAAACATTTTGAGCTTGTAATGATTTTTTGCATATAAACTCTGAAAACCGTTATCCGATAGTATGGTTTCACTTTAATATGAACATTGCCTCTAAGCTTATATATATATAATTTTGCAGCAAGGGCTCCACGGCTAGGACGTGACTAATGTCCCGTAACAGCAAGAGCGTAAAAAGCGACGGGGGTTGGAAGACAGATTAAAAAATGGGCAGTGGTGATATGATTAATAATAACTGTTTTGCCGTTGCGAGGATTTGTATGTATAATATCAATAGAAAACTCACCCTTGCATTGCAGTTTCGCCAGCTTATGTATTTTTGTTTTTTTTTACTTTTGCCGACCATAGAGGGAAAGTTTCAAATAAAATCAAAGACGAACTCAAAATGTTAAGAAGTAAAGAATAAGAACGTAGGGGGGAGGCAACAGGCGCTTTGCACTGAAAATTTCAGAAACAACGTCTGATATTCCTACAAAATTATACCGATCATTGGATCCAGCTTAAACTTCTTTGAATAGTATGACAGGAATTGTTGCTCAGACCGCTGCTTCGTGGATGGCGCATCTCGCTTGACATCAGACAATTCAGTGTTACTCGGCATTATTACTCTGCCAGGAAAGCAAATTAAGATAGAGACAGACTAAACGGGAAACAACATCAAAACAGCACAGATTGCTGTCATGAATAAATGCAGACAAATTTATGGGTAATTACGTCACAGTTTTCTCTCAGTAGGTCGGTCTTTATAGTGAAGCGAATGAGTGCGAAGCTAGTGCAGAGAAACGAAAAATACACTATTTTGGTATTTTTGGGTTGGTGTTAAGCACGTCATAATACATCCTTTTTTGTCTCTGTGGCGGCACAAAATTTTAAAACTTGATAATATTCCCTCTCTCGCCCTTTCACGTATCAGGCTTTTCCTTCAAAGACTCACGCGACTAATAGCTAGCGTAACACTCTCACATTCTGATTAATACATTTATCTATCTTTATTATATATAATTTTATATAGCGCTTTCCTTTTAGTCACAAAAATCTCCAAATCAAAGGCGTATTGGTCCGTGGAAATATACAGAGAAGTTTGGAATTGTAAATCTCTATCGAGTTTCATGGCTTTAGAATCTTTGATATAATTATCGGGCTCCAGTAGCTGAGAATAGCGTGCTATGCTTTATCTATATCGTTTGCTCATATTATGTGTACTAAGTACCCCTGAGCTAATAGAGTTATCGTTAATGTTAGTGTTATTATTATTGTTTCAAAGAACGCTGCTTAAACAGGCAAAATGGATGCCATTTTCTAAGCCACGTGGGTGTGTCAGGGGTAGTATTTCCCATGCGTGAAACTAAATGCTGGATAGAAGTTGCTGAATTGCTGAACCCCATGCTATGCAACTTTCATTTGCCTTTTCTATTTTTGTAGTGTGCTTTCAGCGGACAACAATGTGCACATCAGATTCCCGGGTAAGCTTGAATTCTCAGATGAAATCTCTTCCTTTTCATTAGTCAGTCTACGTCCTCCCTTCTCGCTAAAAAATCTCTCTCTCATATACTTTTTGAAAGAACTTATTAACATCTGCACACAGAGTGACTTACTGTATGCAGACCTTAGAATCAAAGCTTAATCTATTTTTTGTTAATTTTCTTCATATAGGATCTACATGCTCTGTCTGTCCTTTCCCCGCCTTTTCTCACGCCTCATCTTACAAGCTGCAACATCATACGCCCCACAGGACACACGCCAGTGAAACCTTGACTCGGCTGCTTATGCCCTCAAATCATCATTACTGAAATTCCCTCAGCCCTTCGTTTACCATGATTGGTCACACTAAACATTTCTCTCCCACATTCCCTCGTCTCTCCTGCAGACATGCTCTCTAATCGAACCTGCGAGATCATGCACCCCAAAACGGGACGCACGCCATAGAAACTTCAGCCGTTGCACCCGTAAGTTCTGATTTATACATCAATCTTCCGCAACCCGTTTGACTCTCTCCTTCTCCCCATTCTCCGCACTCGGCGTCCCTCAATTTCGTTCACGAATATATAATCTTGCCGAGGAAACCCCTTGGGTCCGCTGGACTCTTCATAAACCACCATCATTTAGTCGGACCCATGTCCTGATGGTCCGGATAAGAGAAACCGGTGACGATGATGGCGGGGCTCGGTTCACACGGTCATGGGACGTAACGCTCTCCAAATTGCTCGTAAACCTACTAAAAATGGCCGCCCGACCCTATTCATGCCGCCTGGCCTCTTTTCTCGCCTGCAGAACCGAAATTATGGCGGCTGATTGCAAAAGTGTTGCTTGTACTTGAAGTCGTTTCGCAAGATCGAAAGAAGGGAAAGATAAAAAAAATCAAAAACAGCAATTTATTCCGCTTCATGTAAAGACGCGTGGTTCCGAATCTTTCTCAGGTTTTCTTTTTCTTTCCTACCCGTGACTCTGGGACAGCAAAAAGGAGGCGATAACCATATAGATCTCTATTTTGTACGTCTGCGATAATTCTGGGTGTTACAGTCAGCTGAAATGGCCGTAAATGACGCAGCTTGTGTCTGAACACGCACGTCTGAATGGCTGTTAATGTAGGCTGTGTGTAAGCAATGGGCCAGGAAAGGAGAAAATCTCTACAACAACTAGGCGTAGGCTTGCCATTTTCCTTAGCGGGGACGTTCCACGATTCGTGATTGTCAACGATGTAGTTCTAGAGCGAGTCAAGATTTGCTGGTTAATGATCAGAATCGCTAGATGAAGTAGAGACCACAGAGTGAAGAAGAGCCCTTAGAGTCATTTCGCTTAGTCTTCCGTTTCTTGCCGACACATCGGAATAGCGACCGCTTTGTCATTTGTTTCCAGATTAATTTACAAGAAAACATAGAATCGATGGTGATTGACGATCTCGAAATAAAAGCGAATCAAATTCCAATGTCTTGCTTTAAAATGTTATCATTCTATGTCCAATGAAACAATGGCTATATAGACGGTACCCTAAAAACTAATACTGTTTAGCGCCGCTGGCTTCGTCCAGGTATATATTAATAATTTAACAATGCAAACTTTTAAAGATGGGTTCACCTGCTGAACTGTGTTGATAGTTCAGTAATGCCAAAATTTCATCATGAATGATTACAATACTGAACGCTAACAGGCTAGCCCGTGGATGGAATTTTGATGCTTTTTTTTTTTGGGTAGGATGGGCCTATAATCAATAATCCAATAAATAAAAACTAAAGTGTGACGTCCAAAGTCTACCAAGTAAGCAGTTAGCCTGTTATTGAACTGTAGTTATTCTCTTTGTTCATTAAGGAACAGACGAAATAATGGTCCCTTACGGTACAGCCCTTTCTTTTTTTTGTTTGTTGTATATCATGTTTCAGTCAGACAACAGTATGTCAATAAAGACAGTAATGAAATGGTGAGGCTAAATCATATTACTGTGATTGCTTTTTCAACAATTTGACACTAGGAACACGCAGAGGAACGTAAAAGTAAATGAGTTTATGATGTATGAATGCGAAAAGGTTTTTGGCCGTTGAGAAAATGACTCACTCTCCCTTACCAGTCAAAAACCCACCTATCCAGTCACTTTTCTTTCCTGAAGGATTATTGCATGAAACAAAATGGGCACGATGACACCAAAACCCTGTTGATAAACTCCAAAATTATTAAATATTTTTCCTGGTGTGCCATATTAGATTTTGTTACTAGTTTGAAATCAAATTCTTGGATGAAATTATGAAGAAGATAAGCGTATCTTAGAATATTATGGTTTATCCTTAAATTTACCAAAAGTGAAGTCCTAAACCCCTCATTGAACAAGCTTTGTCAAATATTTAAAAAAAAACAACAAAACCTTTAGGCTAAAATTTTAAACTCATGCTCCATTACAAAGCTTTTTATTTTAAGTTTCGATCTCTCGCGGATCGTTGTGGCAGAGGTGGGCATGCTCATAACATGTAACGTTCATGCTGTGAATTAGACGTGAAATGCACGTCTAACTCTAATATGCAACTTGTGACATGATCGTAACGCCAGGAAATGCCATTTTTTTAACATGCCTGTCTCTAGCATACTGGTCCGTAAGAGATTCAAAATTCAAACTAAGAGCTCTCTATTACTCCAGTCAGGCAAGTTGAGATTTAAGATTTTGCCTCGTGATGTGTCTTTTGTTTAGGCTTTCTTTGTCAGAAAGTAATTTCCTACTAAAATCCAATTCACACCCTTCTGAATGATACGACTTGTATTCCTTTTATATTCTTATCTATCAACCGAGCCATGTTGTTGATCTACCTTTATGGTGCACCAATTTATACTTAATTTCAGATTGTACTTATGACCCCTCCCTCCCCCTTCTCCTGAAGGAAAACGCCTGTGGAAAATGGGTGATTAGTAGAGGCATTCGTGAACGACGATGGAGTTTCCTCGACGCAGTTCGGTTTCATTTGTTTTGTTCACTGAGTAGAAATAAGTAAGGAAGACTATGGAGTAATTGCTTTGCTACTCCACCCGTACACGGTACCTAAGTGTCAAGAGCAGGGACTCAATCAAACTAAATGTTATTGACTGTGCAAACGAGGCATTATCGACAACCTCTTGACACAACATTGATCACAGGTCACTTGGCCTGTTTCGACAGCAAAGTGCCACTGGCTGTCTACTTCCGGGCCAGTATAAACGCCCCTCCATTATCTTCCGGTACAACAAAGACGGTGCTTTTGACAATTTTTACAAAGTCTTAAACAAACAGGCGTAAAAAAAAGTCCATAACAGATGATAACAGATGAAACATACTCTATAGCTGACATGAGAGTATGAATGGCGTGCAAACAAAGTGACCATGAATTTTGTTGGCAGATAACCTTCTCAGTTTTGTCGCATGCACCTCAGCATCGGAAATTATAGTTTCAGCACCAGAAATTTTATGTCTTACAGCTATATCACTCAGATAAAAAGTACATGCTGCGCCAGAAGGCGGGGCCAAAATGCAAGCTAATTTCTACTGTTGTAGAAATAAAGAATACATTTACAGCGCATAGAGGCGGAGACAAAAAACATATTAAATATTTATTTCTATACATTTCTGGCTCGTATATTTTTACTGACTGCAGCAACCTGGATAAACTTCACGTTCAATGCAATCAAATGCATGTAATGATCTTGTTAGAAATTGAAATACTATTTCCACCTCCCTGTTGGTGAGCAGAGGGCAACAGAGTCATGTTACTATAATACTTTTAGTACAATGTTTCTGGCAAATGGAAAAGACCATGCATACGTTTTAATCAAGAGAAATACAAAATGAAACCCCACCCTCTTGTTTTGAGTGGCTAAGCTCCGCCCAGTTTCTCTGAAACGGTGTGTATTTGGCACTGTAAATGTATTCGTACGCTCAATCCCATTTCGTTGACATTGTATACGTTTTGGCGCTATTAATGTATATCTGGTTCGCTGTACCTGTTTATCATTTCGCTGAAACTACATATTCCCCTCAGCATTCGCATAAAAGCTTAAAATAATATGCAGTTATTTTCAAATAAATGGACACGGAATATGACATGGATAGGCAGCACTGTGTGCTCAGCTGTCACATTATGAAGTAGGTCTTTGCCTGTCAGTTTTGGTTACAGGTATAGAATCTGATACTTATTGTGCATAAACCGAAATACCACCAAACTAACCGAAGTATAAAATAATATTTAAGTCAATTTAAGATCCACAAACTATGTATAATGTTATTATGTGACTTAGTGACTGCAACAATCTGCAGGCATGCTAACTGGTTTGCCTTTGAGTGTCACTTGAAGAATGTACATATCACATTGATGAAGAGATGCAGGAAGTCGCAGTCTTGTAGCAGCCACGCCCATAAATACAGCCATGATAGCAAGAGCAGTAGTAAAACATCCTCATCCTCTTCCTCTTCCCCCTCCTCATCATCTTTTACGTCTCTTATTTTAATTGTCCCTCTTCATAAAGTGTTCAGTCACGAAATGTCGATCATCTTTTAAAATAAATTTCTTATATATTTTGAAAAGTTTTGTGTCAAACCTGGGCAAAATCATATATAATTTCATTCATTCATCATCATCATCATCATCTTCATTTTTACCATCCTTATCACAACAAGAGGAACAGAAAAATAACAGCAACAACAACAACAACAACAACAATAACAATCATCATCATCATCATCATCATCATCATCAACAACAACCACAACCACAACAACAACAACGATAACAACAACGACAACAATCACAGCTGCCACAACAATGGAACATCTCCTGTCATCAAAGCCACGAGAACTTAGTTCTTCCCTTCGGACTCTAGATCCAAGGCCACAGGAAATCGCTCCGTACACATTTAAACCACCCACATTTTCAAATTCAACAACAGCGTGGCGAAATTAGTGGAATTCATCTGTCCACATTGCCCCGCTAAAACGCGTGGATGTCGTTTATTGTTTCAATCAATACGCCTTGTTCATGCCTGTTCCCCGCTCAAGCTCAATTTGTATTCCCAGAAGGAAGCAGGACGTCTGATTGTCCCGGACATTTTTTTGTGTCCACAGAAGTGTGAGGAATGTTGTGTCAGTTAGGGCCTGTGTTCACCTTAATCTAAGTCAGATTAGCTTGGATTAATATTTATATAATAATATTAATAATAATAATAATAATAATAATAATAAAAATAATAACAGTAGTAGTAGTAATAATAAGACTACTAATAATAATGATGCGGTTTATTAGTCTCGTATCCAGGCTAATGCCCGCTCATGCAACTTCACATTATTATTACCCCAGTAGGCCTGATCACTCTAGGACTTTCTCAACTCCCTGGGGAGCATACAGTGCCGTTGCCATCCATAGGACCTGAGCACTAGCATTCTGACGATATCTTTTGCTGCTTTTACAGCCACTTGCTTCATTTACAAACGGGTGGACTGAGGAAAATGTGAATGAAAAATGCTTTTCCAACGCACCTACAACACTGGAGTTTAAAACTTAAGATGGACTTTAAAACCTGTAGTAAGATGACATTTTTTTTTCTGTTGTGTGTTTTTCTATGCTGCCCACATCCCACAGAGAACTTCAAAACTGGCAGTTCCGTAGCTTTGGTTCTAAGAATAGTTAAAGGCTATGAACCAATTTTTACAATCGCCCGCAGTCATACAAAGGAAATTTCAGAGCTGCTGTTGGCGAGAAAAAACAGTACCGATTAAAGGGCTCCTGACTTGTGACTGCACTGCAGTTCCAGAGAGGACAATACACCAAAACTGTACAAAGGGAATACTTAAGCCAAAAAAAAAAAAGTTTAATACTAAATGACAAAGTATAAGTACATTTGGTCATTTATCTATAACAAGCTTCAAGGCCAAATGGATAGTTCCTAATGAGGTGGCACCGGAAAGAACCTTAGTAAAATCATTAGAAAATGGCCTCAGGGCTTCCGCCTGGAGCTAATTATCGTAAAGATAAAATAATGACTACAGACTAAGGCCGTGTTAGACATATAAAAGGGCAAACACCACGTCACCTAGCCCAGTTCCCTGGAATAAAAATTAACGGCAATCCCCGAAAGACGAGAATCGTAGAGCAGATCAGTAATGATGAAGAAAAAAAAATAACCAGTAAGATAAAAATGAACCTATGTGGTCTCCCAACTCCCAGTCTGGTGCTAAAGCTTCCCAGCAAGTCACAAGATGCACTTTTAAGTGCACTTTTACGGACAAAGCCACGAGACCAAGTTTTTGTCGGTACGCATCAAAATTATGCAACTGACTTTGGAGTGCAGAAAAATTAGCTGATCACTGTTTTTGCATCTTTCTTTTCCTTCTGCTGTAAACTTAATTCAGCCGCCGTCTACCAGTAACAGACCATTTTCTGGCGTTTGAGCACTTCAAATGACATCTCTTTCAGGGGGAAATAACACCAAATTTCTTAAGTGGCCGATTCCCAAAAACGATCATTTGGTAGGTTGCGGCAACCATTCCTCCCTTAGTCAGAATCGCTTACATGGAAATAACCACCGTTAAGATTAAAAGTATCTCAAAAGTGCTCATTGCTCTAAAGCCAATATGTGGTCGCGGGTAATGTGCGAATTTGTTTGCTTGCGATCATACCACATCAGTAAGAGCTTGCGCATTACCGATGGGATCTCTTATCATCGTAAGAGTTACATTAGTGCATAGGTGCTGAATGCACCCTCGGTAGCGTTCAATAGATAAGGTTGATGTAATTCTTACGATGGTAAGAGATCTCATGATTAATGCAGAAGGTCTGCTTTGTAATAACACTTCAAATTTTCTACGGTGGGGAAATGCATCGTTCAACCATTGTGTAACTGTCTCACTCATCCTGCTGTATATAAGACAGAGAAAAACTTTTCTCCAAATAAGGCATTTACAAGCCTAAAACCAGAGCTGACTCCCAAAATATCACGACGTTTTGAATTGACAGGTTCCTAACCAGGTCAATAAACGTCACTTTGTACAAACTTGCATTTGCATGCAGTTGTACATACCTATTCCGCTTAGTTTGACGAACTGCTATTACCATTTACTGTTATTTAGTGTGGATACTGTTGACAGAAAAAAATCACCGAAACATTGGAATCCCTGTACTAACTATACCTAACTTGGAAGACTGTCTTTACTGAACACGAAGGAAGTACTACTGAGCCCTTGAGTACAATGATAGCCGAAAGGAAAATGAGCCGAGTTATTATCGTAAAACTTTAACAAAAAAAAGTGACGGGCTGAGTATGGAGGAGGCCACAGGGACATAACAGGATGCCATAACAAACTGTGTGATATACAGTGGCAAATGACAAGAACTCTCTCGTACCATAAAGATTGTGAGCAAGACTGAAAAAAAATGGAAAAACGAAACGAAAGCATAACTAATTTCCATTCCTTAAAAAAAAAACAACCTCAGAACGCTTACTTACAGAAGGATCTGAATCTAGACTGGGATATTATCGGAGTGGGAAGGAGTGGGGAGGGATAGAAGGAAGATCAGGGAGTCGTCGCAATACCCCCATCCAAACAATGTATCCAAAGATTCAATTAAGTCTCAGAAACGGAATTATGCCTTGGTAACATGAACAGGGAATATGGCCTTGTCTGAGCCATTTTATATGGGCTCTTGAGAGGATAGTTCAGGCTTTCAATAACCTAGATGAAATATCTAGCACTAAAATAAACTATCCAAAAGGTGAGTCCACAGTGATTTTATTCACTTTAATGCCATAGGTCTGTCATGTGAGACATCAGCCATCATACTATTTCATCACATATAAACGACATGTCTCGAATGAATGCTTCAGTACTTTACTAGCCTTCCTTCGCTGAATGAAAGTTGCGAAGTGTTATCCCAGTGCCAGAAGGCTACAGGGCTATAACTACTACAAGGAGAGATAGAGAGACGCAAAGACAAGTCACGTGCATTCTGAAACTAGGATAGACCCACTTTCCATCACATTAAATATAAGTGCAGTGATGCGCATTATCAGGGACGGCTCGTGACCTCCCTAAAACTATACGTGCAATTTTCACCCCACCTCCCCACCTCTTTTATACGAGAGTGAACATATTATGAGAGTATACTGGGCAAAAATTGAATGGCAATGTGAATGCCTGCAACAAAGCACAATAAAAACATGACATGCGGATCTCTTGGTTTGGTCACTGTATCTTTTAATCAGTTTCTTTATTTTCTGAGCTAAATCCCACCCGGCTTTGCATGGCTTGCAGTTAATGACGAGCCGCCACTGCGCATTATAGAACCAGGGTAGCCTAAAAGCTGGATGGAACCAATCATATCCAACGAGGCAGTTAGGGTTCTTTCACTGCTGTGACCTTTCACCCTAAACCCGTCCTTCATCAACTCAAGCATTAAATTATCGTTTATCATAATATTTCCCTAGAAATTTTGGATAAAACCAATCACAGCCTCGAACCGAACGTCTATTGATTTGGGATCAATGCACGATGATGACCTTAACCTTTCACCTTCGTACCACCCCACACAAAATCAGGCACGAAGTCATAATACATCATAATATTTTCCTGAGAATTTTTCCCGAAACCAATCACAGCCTTGAAAAGCAGTTAGGGTCCATGTATTGCTGTGACCCGAACGAATGGGGCGATTTATTAAATTCGCATCCCCAAATCATTCTTCCTGGATGGATGTGGAGAACCGGTTTCCCTTATCTCCCTTCACAAAGAAAATGGTCGATTCCAAGGGCGATAATAAAATTTAGCATCGCTCGCGTCCCTCATCACTGAGGGTCGTGTCAACGAATGCTTTCTCCATTTCCGGGGATCGATACGAAAAGCAGGACTTTGGCAGCGAACTGTCAAACAGTTATTAATACTCAATCACTTCCCCGTAGAAAGGGGGCGAAATATTTGATCCACGATTTTTTGATTAAGTTAGCCATAAATTATTGAGGGTATCGCCAAAATCTAGGAAATTCATTGGCGAGGGTGTCTGGGTTTGAGTACTTTTTGTTTTTAATTGGATTTGCGATTTTCTTTTTGCGGTCCCAGGTGGGTGTGAGTAGTGAAAGAAATGGATGATGACAGATTAGGAGAGAAGAAGTAGGATAGAAAGGGGGTCGTAGCTACCAAAGGCGAGTTGGAGATATAGAAAGACAGATTAAACAATAAAGGAAGTAGGAAATCAAATACATTATATACCGGAGGCGTCAACATACCCAGAACATAAGAAAGACGAGAAAGAAATAAAAAAGGAGTGGTAAGAAACCATCTCTTTAACAAGAAAAATAAAACAGGGATGCTCAACCGCTGACCCGCAGGCCAATATATAGCCAGCCAATTGAGTCTAAATAGAACCCACGAAGTTTTCTTAGACCATGGAGCGCTGTATTCATATTGTCCGGCATTTCGTCTTATGGCAGTGTGTCCCCATCCTCCGCTGTTATCATCTTGGCCTTGCTGGTTCTACCCTCCAAAAACACACAAGAATGAACACAAAGACCAAAGCGACGCGTATAGCAACAACAACAACAACAACAACAACAACAACAACAACAACAACAACAACAACAACAACAACAACAACAACAACAACAACAACAACAACAATTAGTAGCAATATTTTCAACAACAACAACAACAACAACAACAACAACAACAACATTTTCAACAACAACAACAACAACAACAACAACAACAACAACAACAACAACAACAACATCAACAACAACAACAACAACAACCAACAACAAGAACAACAATCAACATCAACACCAACAACCATTAGCGCTGCATTAAATGCCCTTAGCCCAAACTTAATCCTATGCAAGTCTTACCACGGACGAGCAAACAAGCCGCACTCAGAGACATGTCTTCAACATCAACCACATCAAAAAACAAAACAGCAACGGCAAAAGGCTACATTTTTCACGGCTTGTCATTCGGACACTGAGTGCACTTGATTTGCATATTCGCCTCCAGCTAATCACGAGTTGCGCTTTAATGGCATATTTAAAAGGGCAGGCTGGAGATATAATTTAACACCGAAGATTAATGCACCCACTTTTATCTTCAGAATAATCAGGAGTGATCCTTCTTTCGGTGGAGTATCCTTGCCATTAATTGTCACGTGTCTTCAAATTGGAATAGAGCATCATTTCCATTGGAGTGGCTAGCTGGGCTCTAACGAAATTTTGGGGCCAATACAAGCACGCTTCGGAGTGGTCATCCACACGGTCATTTTGGCACAAGTTTTTTTTTGCTTGATGGCTATTTGAACATGCGAGGTTTGATAAATTACCTCACTTTTCATGCAGACGAAATATTAAAAAAAAATAAACACGAAAAGATGTTAATGGTCAGAGTATCATCATCATTATCATCTTCATCATCATCATCATCAACATCAACAGGCGAACATCTTAAACGATCTCTTCAACATACGTGGATCAAACTTTAAAGAAATATTTATATATGATTTTAAAAAAAAAAACAAAACATTTTCAGCAAAAGCCTCCTTAAGTAGAAAGTAAACGAGTCAATTAAAAAATTAGTAAACGTAACCACACAAAGGGAAGGTAAGAAGTTAAAAATCTGCATAGGTAGGTGAACTACAAATCAGGATTAGGTTAGAAGTAGAGCAGATGCAACCCAGATTCTGTGCCGTTATCTGCAACCCAGACCATCATCATTATAATCATCAACATCATGTGCAACAGAAAATATTCCAAAACAAGCAATCGATGCTTATAATATTCATATTACATAATCGTCATCATCATCATCATCATCATCAT
>JAWQUT010000005.1:2547574-2569966 GCA_033807755.1 Ellobium chinense
GGGGAGCAAGACAGGGGCTGCAAGAGGGGGGGGGGAGAAAGACCGGGAGGTAGGGGGGGGGAAACAGTAAAATGCAGGAACATCCCTAGTGCAACGACGCATCATCATCATCATCATCATCATCATCATCATCGTCATCCTCCTCCTCATCAGCATCATCTTCTTTATCATCATCAGTATCAGTAGCAAGTACAGTAGGCACCCGACATACTGTAGTACTTACAAGTTATAGAGAAGAATGTCCGGCAACCAGATCTTGTCCGATGGTATTCGGACGTCACTGATGTTCTCGTATTGGTTTTTATCCCATTTTAGCAAAACGTCTCTCCAGTTCTGTGGATAGATGGATGGATGGATGAAATGAACGAATGAATGAAATGGAAGAATGGATGAAGGGAAGAAGGAAGTAATGAAGGATGGAAGGAAGGAAGAAAAGATGGAAGGAAGGAAAAAAGGAAGGAGGAAGGAAGGAAGGAAGGAAGGAAGGAAGGAAGGAAGGAAGGAAGGAAGGAAGGAAAGTGGTTAGACTGATGGATAAATGATTAGATAGAGGAGGGATAATTATGGAGCCCGACCAGTTCTTTCCTGTTATGATATCATCACTTCCAATATAGCTTTTTTCCTCTTGTCGCCTCTTTCAGTGCAGACACTGATATCTAGATAATCAGTATTTTTACCAACAGTGTGAGCATCTCCACGTGGCTGAAGCGCAACACAAGTTCAAAACCTTCCGAGATCTCACTTAACATTCGAACAGTCTGTACCACAATACCACAAAGATCACTGGCAAGCAATCGAATTGCTTTGCACCTACCACGCCAAGGCACAATCCTTATGCAATTTTCGGACCCTGGCTCGTGTTCCCAATTCAATATCTCCCCAGTCACACCAGTTTTGAATGGACTCTTGGATCTGATCCTTACAGCAAAGAACTGCAATCTCGGCGTGAGGAACGCGGGAGGGAAGGGCGAGGGAGGGAGAAGGGATTTAAGAGCAAGGAGTAAATATTCTATTTTCCATATCAGATGAATGCTAGAGTTATAGCGAACACTGATAAATTACCAGTGCCAATTGTCTTTATTCAGATTGTACCGTGAGCTCGCGAGGGTGTCTGAAGATCTTGTTTTTGGGCTGGCCAAGAATAAAGGGACTAGACGTCGAATCGAGGTGGGGGTGAGGAGGGGGAGGAGTTCAGTGCAGCATACCAGCAGCGTTGCTAGAGATAGCGTCATGTATGAGTAGAACATAGGGGAACAGTCGCGCAGGAGTAGTGCATAGTAGCCGTCAAACTTATCTCACAGCAAGTAATGTAGATAACGAAAACAAAAACTTGAAAGGGAGAGGAGCACTAATACATCTGGGCTGGCTAAAGATCAACCAGTGCACCGCAATGCGTGGCCATAGCTCACTATGACCAGCATTTTCAGCATATGGAACAGGGGCAGGCGACCTGTAAATGTCCTGCTATGCCATGGTGTATTATGCCGTTGCCATTAATAGTGGCATAATTTTGGTGACAGGACACATTCTTTACCCACCTAGTTAAAAAAAAAAAATCCAGTATAATACAACATCTATGGGGCAAGAACCCAAGCTAGAGCAACTCGCAGCTGGCAACCAGCGATACCGGACTGCATACGTTAAGGCATAAGCCACAAATTTCCGGTACCCCACTTACTTCTGACTTTGCAATTTCGGACTTGGACATCAAACCCACCTACCAGTTTCACAGACAAAGCACAGACCAGGCCATCCCAGAACCCATGGGACAACCATCAACATCATCATTACCTCATCAGCGAAGAAGACCTTTAAGTTTAGGATAATATCGATCCAAGCCCACGTGTGATTTAGATCTGTCTCGGCCCTTGCGCCTGTATTAATTACTCTGTCAAATAGCAGGCCCGTGGCTAACATACTTTACACCCATAGAAACACAGGAAAGAGAATATATAGGGAGCGTTCTCCCCACAGTTCAAAGGTAACAGTGATCATAATGTTAAAAAAGTTAGTGCAAAGCAATTGAGAGTTTGCGCATTAACGTAGGGGTCTCTTACCGATACTGTCGTAAGAACAACATCAATGCATTGGTGCTGAATACACCCTTGGTAGCGTTCAACATGCAGAAAAATGTAATTCTTACGATGGTAAGAGATTACTTCGTTAAAGCGCAAGCTCTCAAAAACTGTGGCTTCTCCCTAAAATCTGGCAGATTTTAACTTACCCATAATGCCTGCTTTGCATTTCTGCTCAATGTTATGTTACTTGGGGAGTGGAGGAAGTGCTGACTTGGATGCCATACCAATGTCTTGACATTAAATACCAGGAAAGTCACTATGTTCGGTTTCTTATGATGTTCTCTACAGCACAGATTTTGTTAGCGCTGTGTAATCTACTGACTGATGAAAAGATTGTAGACAAACAAATAAATTCTAAAATTTGGCCCAGTATTAAGAGTGACTACCGATGTCCTGCAAGCAGCTCTCTTGCACTGAAAAGATACAGTAGTGATACTGAAAAACAACAACCACGTGAGGAAGAAAGAGAAGAAGAGGAAGGAGGAGGAGAAGAAGAAGAAGAAGAAGAAGAAGAAGAAAGAGAAGAAGAAGAAGATGATGATGACGATGAAGAAAGAAACGCACTCATAATGATTGAGGATACTTACATATTCATACCAAATATTCGTTTTTAGGACCTGATCTTTGATGTCGACATCCAAAATCTGAATGAGCGAAAGACCAAACTCAACTCTGACAGCATCGGATGTGTTGACCACCGGTCTTCCTTCCTTGCCTTGTCTGGCATACCTGTCAATTAGCTTCTTCACCAGGAGTTTCTCCTTGGATGTGATGTTCAGTTCGTCGTCAAAGTCTGCAGAAGAAAAAATAGTATTCGTGTTACAACATAGTAAGGAACAATACATTCTTTGAATGCCAGTGCAGTGTTTGAGACACCGATTTGTAACTGGGTATACCCAGACAACCGACATTGTGAACACAGAGTGATGCGACTTACCACCCGGAACTCTATCAATATACTTTTT
Organism: Ellobium chinense; assembly: GCA_033807755.1. NCBI lineage: Eukaryota > Metazoa > Mollusca > Gastropoda > Ellobiida > Ellobiidae > Ellobium > Ellobium chinense. Next base: position 2,550,618 of record JAWQUT010000005.1, read on the forward strand.
TGTTATGACATATGACATGGAATGGTTTAGTCGGAAGGTGAGGGTCCTCGGGGTCATAGGCCAGAGGTGTTTGAAAGATTTAGCGCGCACTGAGTATGTATAATAAAAGACAAAAAATCAGCGACTAAACTGATGTAAATAATTTATGCTTGCAAATCCAATACTGTACTCCTTCGGTCCACAAGCGACGGACGAAACTGAGTTTTTTTTTTGTTTTATGACCGGGATATTGCGTATAATGTGTTTCCATAAGAATCTTATAGCGCTATAGTATGATGATGACGAAAGGCAGTCGAGAGATGCAACATCTGGGCAAACATCACACCTACCAATTGTCACCTGTGACCCAGTTCTCGCACGCCGCTGCTTTAGCCTGTTGTATGACTAGCAGTCCAATACAATGCAAATATCACCAGCGACGCGAACTGGAAAAGTACCTCTTACACCTTGATGTCCTATTCCATAATAATTTCTTATCAACGAAAAAATATCGGCGAATAGGGTCACCTTGTCCTAACCGGCTTCAAATAAGACTGAGTCAGTCAGTCAGTCAGTCAGTCAGTCAGTCTAATTGGGAAGCCCTTCAGATTTCCTGACCGAACGGATAAATTTTGAAGACGCGCACTGTTCCCGAGACACATGACAGCGCTCTGCGCATAAGAGGAAGTGTTTTATCTTGGCATCGATGAATGATGCAATTCGTGTACATTTTGACGTTTGAGAACTAGAACTGATAAGTCATAGTGCAAAAAGACAGTATGTGCATTTTATTCATATCCACCGATGTGGCTTGCCATACAGTGATCAAAAGTGTATGAAAAAGGATTGACATGATTCAGTATCATAGATCACACTCATTTAGGTATTTACCAAGCCGGTAGTCTACTTGACTTCAACTGCTTTTGCATGCTGAGGATCGAAGTACCAGAATTGTCATTTAAGCGAAAGATTATTAAGCATTGTTAAAGGTGATGCTATAATATGACAACTCGATGATATTAGGGGAAAATGATGAGACAAATCAAAATCTTCTAAGAGGTAGGACACACGACAAGTTTAGCCATACTCGTACATAGGGTTTACGATAATTCTAAAGAAAGAATAGAACACTTTATAGACGCAAAAGTTATATTTTCATCCAAGTGAGCCATTTTCCACTTGTCCAAAATCAGTTCCTCCTGTGTCACAGACAAACATTTTTTTTCTTGCAGCACCGCCGCTTTGCGATAAGAAAAGAAAATCACGGCTTAGACAGAATGCTGAAAATCTTTATCTCCGTCGCCCGACTCAAAGCAATCCTCTCAGGAATGAAATCGTATTTTCTCCGCAAATTGTTCATTGAAATATCTTGAAGATTTAAAATAAGAGCGGCGTGGGAAAGAGAGAAGTCGATAATGACTTAAGATTATATGTAATGAGAATGTAGGAAATCTATAGATTCCAAGAGGATTGGAAATAGGTTTTGCTGTTCTTGTTGCTTCATACGGTAGGTCTCAGATTTTACCACCTGTTCCTCTGTTGCTTTCCATTTATGATAGCAATACCTATGGCAATAACAAATTGTTCACTGAAATATCTTCTAGAATAAAAAGAACAAAAAAAAAGAACAGCATGGGAAAGACCAGAGTCGATAGTGACTTAAGAATATGATATAGAGAATGATAGGAAATATATAGATTCCATGGGATTGGAGATAGGTTTTGCCTTTTTTTTTTGTTTTAATAAATGCGACGTCTCAGAATTTAGGACTTCTTTCTAGGTTGATTTCCGTTTGTGTGGTGTCCAGTGTCTGAGGCCTCTAGCTCGATAAACTAGAACTCGCCCGACAACGAGGAGGAAACCTTGTCCATGAAAACATATATGTTTCACAGCCGTCACTGAACAATACTAGCGCATCGGGAAAGAGTGACCACCGTTTATTGCTCATGTCTTGGCTTTGATTTGACAGAACGCTCTAAAAAATGTGAAAAGTTTAGTTAAGTTTATTATTTTGTAGTAAGTGAAGGTTTAATGTATTATACTCTGCAGAATCCTTTAATCTATCTATCTATCTATCTATCTATCTATCTATCTATCTATCTATCTATCTATCTATGATCATTTTCAAAGTGGTACAGCAATAGATTTGAACAGTGGGGTACGTTTTTTGTTGCTGCACGTTCGTCTTCTGCAGGGAAAGTGTACGCACCTATCAACAATTTGTTAGAAATGTGGGATCTTTTGAATAAACCAGAAATAGGAGCCCGGCAAAATGGCAGCCATAACCTACGGTTTAAATTTGATAGTGGAATTTTTTTTTATCAACAGTTTCATCTGGGAGGATAATTGGCAAGAATAAACTGTGGTATGTATGTTAATGAATAAAGGATAGATCTAAGTACAGCAAACTCCCTTAGCAAGTCAGCCAGCGATGTTTTCCAGCTCTTTCCCATCAGTGGCAGCCATCTTGGCTTGCTTAGAGATTGATATTTCCGGTGCTTAGAATCTCCGAGGGATCGCCCACAGAATAAAAAGATCACCCATGTCGCGCATGCGTGGTGACCAAGACCAACCAAACGTGTAGCCCTGTCGACATGTGCTTTGTCTGGTTGCAAGCACACGTAAAAATCGAGTGTTTAATATTGCAAAACGAGCTCAATATTATTATTGTTGTAAAACTTTAAAAAAATCCCCCGAAAGTACAGTCAAGCATTTTTATCTAGTTTAGATTTGCTATGGAAACTTATGAAATGTAATGCTTTAATGATTGGAAACAAATATAGGCTTACAGTTAAACGGAGACAGAGCTTCTCTTTAAATTGATAGCCTTCCATCAAACGAATGTGAAAACAAGACAAAAAATATAATAACTATCTTTCTCTGATATTCCAGCATTAAAAAGGGGTTAATGATTGTGAAAATTATGAAATATGACCGTGGAGACAATTTATTGGCTCAGATAGTCAGTTCCAGAGAGATTTTTCGGAACCTAAATTGTAGATGACAGGAACACTGGAATTCCATGGAAATCCACCATCTCCTTGCTGGGTCTTCTCTTCTCTAGCCAATGCCGTAGGAAACTCGCCGGCCTCAGCCCTCTCTCCCTCAAACGCTTAAACCATGCTTGTTTATTTATCATCAGTTTGGTCGCAGCTTCCGCTTAAATATAACATTTTTTTCCTTTGCCAGAATATTGGGTATTTTTTAAAGAGGCCACTAGAACAAAGGAGCTCTATTTAATCTCAATCTTCTCTTGCTCCAGAGGAGTTACAACTGAGCTGGGTTAAATAACCTACAGTATATTACTAGACTCTATAGTAAGATTGTACTTTACTTTTATTTATTTATTTATTTATTTTTTTTGCATTGGCATTGATGTCAACCGTTGGTATCAGGAGCTCTAAACCACGAACGGTATTATGAAACTTGCAGATTGCGAGAGGAAAAAGACGTATGACTGGAGGAGCGGACTGATGAGGGTAAAGGAAAGGGAGTGAACGAAAGTGACACTCCAGTTACTGAAGCTTAGAATAGCCCACCTCACCACATTTCACCGCCCCTGCCTTGCTCTATCTCATTTAAAATCGTCGCGCCGCCCTTTGAATGGCGCATTACATGGCACACTTCAGCAGTGAAAATTAAACCTTTCTCTACCCGTTGTCTAAACAAGACCAGAAAAGTAAGCTGAGCGACCAAAAAAGAAAAAACCAAGAAAGAATGGTCTCAAGCTCAACGGCGCGAACAAATTCAATCTCTTTGAACCTGTTTAGACTACCTCCAAGAACGGTGATAGGACATTTTTTTTTGCCTCCTCTCTGGGCAAGGGTGGTCTAATCATGATAGTGGAAAAGTCTGATAGAAGAATTATTGACCTTTGTAGTGACCGTCGGTGGAGAAGACGGAGACAGAGGCTGGAGCAAGCGAAATCCCTGCCTAACACTAGCAGAGGTCTGTATGTTTTTGGCCAGATGTAACGTCGAGAACCCCTTCTGCCCATTCTCAGTAAATTGGTTATCATAATGGATTTCTATGGGTGGCTTTCAATGACTCACTGCGCATTCTCACTAGACTGGTTATCATAGTGTATCTCTATGGTTTGCTTTCAGTCATTCACTGCCCAGTCTTACTAGATTGGTTATCATAATGTATCTTATAGGTTTGCTTTCAGTCATTCACTGCCCATGTTAACCAGACTGGTTATCATGTGTATCTCGATGGCTTGCTCTCAGTCACTCATTGTTCATTTTCACTAGACTGGTTATCAAAGTGTATCTCTGTGGTTTGCTTTCAATCATTCACTGCCCATTTTCAGTTGATTGGTTATTACGATGTATGTCTATGCTTTGCTTTCAATCACTCACTAAACTGATGATCATTGTATATTTCTATAGTCGGCTTTCAATTCACTTACTGCCCATTCTCATTAAACTGGTGATAATAATGTATGCCTATGGTTATCATAGAGTAAGTCTATAGATGGCTTTCAGTCACTCACCGCCCTTTCTCACTAAACTTATTATAGTGTATGTTTCTGGTTGTCTTTCAATCACTCACTGACTTTCAGACACGAACTGCCCATTCTCACTAGACTGGTTTTCTTATGTATGGTATGTATGGCTTGCTCTCAATAACGCACTCAGAATCATGTGACTGTAATATCTCTGCTACTTACTCAACTTCACGACTATTGTGAAGGGAAATCGTGTAGGAATCAACAAATACATGTTATGTGTCTGTGAAGTATGATGAACGCTTTTCTTACTATGTAAATTATGAGACGTGTAACAATTTCTTTAAGGGGATTAATGCGCATTATTTCCTCTTCTCTCTCTATTACTGCAGTAAATGAGTATCTCAGTCAATTCAATATAGACAGATAGATACATATCCAGGTGAAAAAAAAAACAACAACATTTGTAACCATGGCTGGTTTAATTAGCATAATCACGCATTCATACAAAACCTATAAAAGAGGTGCAATGAAATGGGAACAGACCATCCCTGGGAAGTGTTTCTACAGTGTTGTGACCCTTGACTTAATAAACAATATAATTCAACCTCCGTCCCTTTCAACAACAACAGCAACAACAGCAACAACAACAACAACAACAACAACAACAACAACAACAACAATAACAGCAACAACAACAACAACAAAAAAGCTTTGCAAAGCACTGATTAAACTATACTGATCCCTAACAATATGTAAGAACACGGTATTAGATCTATGCTCGAAATTAATTCGAGTTTGCTAATCGTGGGATAATGACGTGTAATCCCATGTTTCAAAAACTAAGAATAAGGTATAAAATCCCTCAGGGTAGGAGCAGGACACGAAAACAAGAAGAAGGAAAAGAAGAAAACGAAAGAATGAAGAAGAAGAAGAAGAAGAAGAAGAAGAAGAAGAAAAAAGGACAGCAGCCAGCAACAGCAGCATCAGCAGCACCACCACCACCAACAACATTAACAACAAAACAACAACAACAACAACAACAACAACAACAACAACAACAACAACAACAACACAACAACAAAAACGCCATTGCCATCACCACCACCACCACCACAATAACAACAACAACAACAACAACAACGGATCCCACAGAGTAAAGCCTAATATGGTATTATGCCATTGGCGATTTTAAGATTCATACGTTCTTCCACGACTAGTGCCTCTGTTAATATTCCAGGAAAATGATTTCGGATTAGATCTAATTCCCTGGTATGCCAAGGGCCTAATTTAATGGTCCCAGACTTAATAGATCCGCCATAAGAGAGAAAATGTAGCGTCCTCTCTATTCCCGTCCTTCCCGAATAACTTCCAAATACGCTATTTCTTCGAAAGAGACGTGTAAACTAGTCTTAACAAGCGCTGTATTTCCACAGCAACATGCAGTATTACTTTTTATCAAATAAGAGAAAAATTTGATAGAGCACATTCTCTTTTTTTTACCTCTGCCAAAAAAGCCCACAAAACCTACCACCAAAGGAAAAACGACAAATATTCCAAAAGTGCGATATACAGAGCCTCCGAAGCTCTGAATGTAAGTGTATTTACATACCCCGTCAGATGAATGATTCGTATAGGAGCTAGATACAATCTTTTTTCATCCCCATGCATAAAACTTGCAAAGCAAACCTAATTTGGATGTAACAGCCAAAAATATCATAATATCTCAAGAGTTGCCAAGCCATTTAATTCGATTATGATACAACGGCTCACGAGCCGGAATCGATACTTTTCGTTCCCCTTGCTTGCTTTTTTTTTTTTTGGTCCCTCGTCATCATTTTGGAGGCTGTGCCAAATCATCAGCGATATTTGGCTGGAATTGGCTCGCCTCGTCTTCTCGCCGGAGGCTCGATTGGCCCGCCAGAGGCTAAATAGTAATCACGTTTATTTTACTACCAATCACCCTTAAATTCCAATCAGACGCCGCCGAAGATGTAGTTCTTGGGAAGACCTGAGGTACCACATCGGGCCAGCAGGAATTGTACAGGGCCGAAGAACGTATAAATGGCGAAAGGGTGTGATTGGGTAGAGGGATGCAGGAGCTGGGAAAAGGCAACAGGGGTGAGTAGGGATTATTCTTCAATGCAAAGAGATGAGGTGGTTGTCAGCAATGAAATGAAACTTGAGTACCACCGATGGGCTTTTCGAATAGGCGGTGATGATGGAGGATCTTCTGGTAAACTATACTAAGTCCCAAGAGGGACCTACGATCGGTTGCGGAAAATTGGACAGTTAGGTATTTTGACGTGAAAATAAATCCGATACGCAAATAAGAGATGAGCTAAAATACGACTGTTTTGAAACCAGATATTTTCTTTGGAAAAGAGTAATTGTCAATAGTAAAATATAATTAATAAAAATCGATTCTTATTATTAATGTGAAACGTTTTCAAAATCACGTTTGAGAAAAAGCTTTTGGAATAAGATTTGTTTCAAAACAAACCCATAATATCACAGACCATAAGTATTTCTGAAGTGACATTTTGATTTTGCCTCATAACAAAACACTTAGAAACAGATCATCCTGGCAGAGCTGACCGGGGTTATTTGTTGATTGGATTGTTTGTTGTAGAAGAAAAGTCAGCCATATTTTGTTTCAAACCAGCCAGCGCAATAAATTTCTTTATATATTATACACCACGCAAAGTATTGAGCGGATTCAAGAAAGTGTCGGTACTATGTGAAATATTGTTTATTTCTTTTTTTTTTTTCAGATTTACAACTTTATTTATTATTATAATAAACATGTTGCAAAATAAGTTCATATAGCTACCACTGGACAGTATATAAGCAGACAGATAAACAAACATTAACGTGAGACCTACTATATCAGTTGCCTATGCTCTTTGATTCAGCTTACATCAAAGGCAAGGTGTGTTTAGAAAATAGCAAAACGCCCATATAACCGCAAGACCAGAAGACATATTGAGGGAAAATGAATAAGATTTCATCAGATTTGTTCAGCATATCTGGATAAAGTTTCAATTTGTCGAAGGAAATGCTTAGGTAATGTCATGGAGAGTTAAATCCTCTCGCCTTTTTTTTTAAAATTGTAAATCACTCGCTGGCGAGCCAGTAATCAGCGGACCAAAGGAAAAGCGAACCCATATATACAGGATCGTTGAGCAATCGCTGTAGATTAAAACGAATGTAAAAAAAAAGGCGTGGCATGGCGTGGGAAGATTGAAAAATATTCCTGGACAATTTACCACTTGGAAGCGAAACGAAATTTCGGAGATGCGCAATACCATCAATTCACTCTAGATTGAATCCTGGATTGCAGGTTGCAAATTCTCACTAGAACTATAAGGCGGTAAAAATAATATACCAAAACAAAAGAGGCATAATTATCGCATTTTTGTTGGTTTTTGTATTCAGTCTGTCTAATCATCGACAAACATGGAGACGACAGAAGCAGCAACAATAACATCATAACAACAAAGTTGATTGAAGTCCAGTATATACTGCACAGACAAAGAGTCTGAGGATAGGATAATCAAGAGGTCAACAACCTGGAATATCATTAAAAAAAATAAGTGAGGAAGTTTAAATTAAATTACAAGCATGGGTGACTTATAGATAAAGTGACTTGTAGAAGCGAGGAAGCATTCGAGGACAGTAAAGGAGAAATGATTAAGAGGGAAATATGGAGCGAACAATACACTCCGATGAAGAAGAAGAAACAAAGACGCAAACTGAAGAATAACAAGAGCACAGTAACACGGCACAAAGGGAATCGATTCAGTGGTGGAGAAAATTGAAAACGGAGAAGAAAACAAAAACGAATTCTGGAAAAGAATTCCATCTGAGATCGAAAGACTGACTGGAGTTAACATTTCATTTTGTAGGGTCTTTCTATTCGGAGCCTAACTTAGAGAATGTCCAAGCTCAAAGACAGCCATGTGTATCCCTTCATCACGTGGAGGCGAGCCTATTTTCTTCTGTCATATGTCATTGTAGGCTTACAGGTTGCAGGAGCCTAATTAGTAAAAAAAAATGGTCTATCACAGTCAATAGTAGCAGAATAACAGAAATAGTCGTTTAACATGAAAACCGCAGAAGTTGTGAAGTTCAGTCTTGAATTTGTGAAATAATAAGTGTTGCAGGCAATGTTTCCCAATGAATTCGGCGGATTTCATTTGTACGGGCCTGTGTTACCTCTTTACATCTAAATTAAAATTGTAAAAAATCTAAACAAAGGACCCCCAAAGTAAACAATATATAATTTCAGCACAGTGGTGGCGCCAGACCTGCGGACTAGCCTTGGCCATCTCTGAATGTTTCTGTGGTTTGAGAAGAATTTTTTATTAAATGGACCAAAGAGGCTTTTACAATTTGGCTCCTGCAACCTGTTAACAGGTCAACCAACTTCACTTAACCTTTAAATCCTTAGTTCTGATACACTAGTATTACTTGCCTGTGCTTCTCCGATATCAAGTTCAAAGTCAAAGGTTTTATTAGGTCATAGGCCAACATCATTTCACAATACAATAGTATATGAACATAATACATAATACACAATACAAGATGCATACATGTTTCATGCACATTATTTCCACTTATCTACCACTTTCTCATCCCTAGTATCTAGAGACCCATGACTGTTAACATCTACCTAAGCAAATTATTTTCACTTACACTAAACAAAATAAAGCTCGACCGCTTTGAAAGAGCGCACCAGGACAATCTCATCGCGCGTGTCATGTAGCTTTCTAGAGAACTGCTACAAGCTCATTAGTTAAGGATAAAACCTGCTTTAAGATTCATGATATTCATATTACTGATCACACTGATGCTGCGGTGGTGGGCAAGTTCAGGATCCATTATAAAAATGTACTGTGCTAGTAAGCGAATTTACTAGGAACTTGCGCATCGCAAGGAACTTCAAGACTGGCCAATGACAGTTATTAGCTATCTGTGTAAGAATGCACACGGTGCGCAAGTCAAGGCTCAGATGTTGTAAATGGCCTGTCTATATATCTAAATTAAAAAGTGAACAGACATCACAAGCTTAAAGTCAGCGATGTGTGGAGAAAACATCACACAGAAATTTACATCATATTTGACTGAATGCACAAGGACATTATGAAGGAATAATTAGAATAATGAATGCAGAGTTTTAACAGTTTATTAATTTCCCAAAGGAGTTGCTTCATACTGTTTTAGTTAACAATGTCAGTGATTTATTCCGCCCTTTTCTGCAAGGTATGGTAAGAAATGGGTATTTTTACTGTTCAGAACCCAAAACCATTAATATGTTAAGTATGACATCTATCTAGATAGTTCTCTTGCTTTCTGAGTGATGTAAGTTCTTACATAACTTACAATTCATGCTAGGAAATGATGAAGAAAGACCCCCATTCACCAGATTAGGACTGAATGAAACATGAAGACAGAGATTACGGAAATGCAAAGATAAGCAGGAAAAGACAAAGGGGAAAATGTTAAGTTTCTATCTGATGTGCTAGGTAACCAAACCATGGTCACTATCATTACAAAATATGAAGACAAGTTTAAAAAAAGTCCCGCAAGGTCGATGAAACCTACGACAATAAACGGGCATTAGCAAGCACGAGAACTCGGCCGGCAAACATTAAGATGGCATCATTATGTAGTCACTAGGGTTGGGCATATTCCAATCCTACAAGGTTTCGAATCCAGGTTTGAATCCAGAGCTAGGATTCGACGGATTCAAATCTGAATTTGAATCTGGCCAGAGGAGGTGAGTATTGATGGAATCTGTGCTTGTATTCCGCTGTTTAACAGCATGTGCCATGTAACCAAAACACAAGTTTCAGATATGTTCATTTCACATAAAGATTAAGAGTTACACTTGTACACTCCAACAGAGACCCAAAAGTTAAAGTGACCTAGGAACTGCTTGTAAACCAACCTTTTTTTTACTGTTTGCTTTTGTTTCTTGTGAATCAAAAAAAGAAGTATCCAGACCAGTTTTAGGATTCAAGTCCTAATTCTAACCCAGGGTACGGGGATTCCATGGATTGTAATCTGGATTCGAATCTTGCCCCTCTGTAGTAGCCACTAAGCTCATCCCACCCGTACTTGTCTATTTGGACATGAATACCAATGACGTACGGGGACCTTGTCACATAGGGGAGGTAAATCGTCATTGCTAGTATTAACGTTCCTGATCAAAGAGCCAGTAATTCATGACGAATATATGCAGATTTTATCGCTTTACAATGATGATTCATGCATAGTAGACTCATCGTCTCCCTACACAGCAGGCATAACGATAATTATGTTGGTTTGGTGTCACTCTTAATAAAACAGACATACGAAATTAGACCTCGGAAAGACATTATTTGGTTTGCGGGATGCAAAATATTACGGGCAGTCCTCTAGACGTGTAGCTATGGCTCGACTACGTGCTGAACATTAGTACTGTACTTTCAGACTAATACGTTAAGTAACGCAAGTGTAGGCAGATTCCTTAGTTATAATTTATTTTATTTACAAATACCCCATGTACAGTACAAGATACATATACGACATTATACAATGGCAGTGGCTGTAGACAAAGGAAAGACGAATGGAGTGAACTGTCAGAGAGATTTTTTTAACCTATAATTTTGTCAATAACGACGTTTCAAATACTAAACGAAGATAAGAATGTTGACTAAGGAAGTTTGGTATAAGCCTAACCATTCCGATTAGTATTCTATCATTAAAAATGTACGGACAAGGAAATTTGGTAGGTCTTAGTAACCTCAGTCAAAAACTATTATCTCTGTCCAAGTTAATAGTCATTTGGACCCCCCTTATGAATTCCTGTCCCTACCCAGCTCAAGAACTGCTGCCCTTACCTAATTATGTTATCTTTTGGAGCCTTCTTGAAAACCGCCGCCTTTGGACCCCCTCAAGCCTTCAAGAGCTACCGCCCCCATCCTTTGAAAACTGCTGCCCTTATCCATGTATGTAGTCCTTAAAATTTGGAACACTCCCTCCCCGTCCCCGCACCAGAACTGCTGCCTCTGTTCAATACGTCATTTTTGGGGGGCACTTCTGTTTGTCAGCTGTGATATACATCCATAAATGTATGTAACCGCCTCAGGGAAACGTCCATTACAAGAGGGAGTGATTAATGTCTAAAAGTTATGGCACACACTTCTGAGAATGTCCTATAGAGAGAAATCTAATCAGGTAAAAGCCCCGGTTATTCAAGTGCATGCATTTGCGGGAGAGTGCTCGATCCGTTATGAGAAACTGCTCACTTCAATGAGATATTCTATTCAAAGCAAACAGGAATTATTCATTGTCTGTTACGCTGTCTCATGCTAGACATAGTGTTATATCCGTATTTTTTTTTATGATACAAAGCCACACCCACGCAGGCCACGTGCTTAAACCAGCAGAATTAAAAAAAAAAACACCAAAAACAAACAGATCAAGCGAATGCATGTCCTACTCTAATCCGGATAATGACTGGCACAATTTGTTTTTCATCATTAATCTTGCCATGCTCCTCGGCAATTTTGTGACCTATAGCGGGATACAGCATTATTAATACAATGCTTCAGATCTCTTGAGGTTTGTTAATTCACTCTGTTTTGATTACATAAAAATGTAGTTCCTCTGAAGTGCGACAGAATCAGTAACAAATGGGGTTACGGAAAATATAGGCGAAGTAAAAATCTCCTGAAGTGTAATGCTTTAGCCACGGCATACAAACCCAGGAAAAGGTAAAAAATATACTCCATTTCTACGGAGATTAACATCATTCGGTCAAAAATTGATGTTAATTACAAGAAAAAAAAAGAAAGACTAAGGCGATATGCGAAGTCTTCTTCAGACTATATGCGAATAATGACTTAAGAACAATAACAATATGAATTTGACATTTTAGTTTCTATATTGAGGGCATGTGACATGACAATTAGGTTGTATTATGTGGTGATAAGTTGTCTAAATTGTTGTGAGAAAAATAATTGAAATTTTAATTAAAAAATTACTAGTGTTCTGTTGTATAAATGTAACTAGTGAAGATGCCATTACTTTGTATTTGAGAATTGTGGAAATACTCTAAAACACATGCCATAAAGCTATTTGTGGCTTAGTGTACAACATTTTGATTGTACGGTGATATACCAATACTATATGGCAAGGTTTTTGCTGGTGTTATAGCAATGCCTTACAACAATGGTGTAATTTCACAATTTTACGGCTTTGTATACTAGTCTTATTGAAATTACGGTAAAATACCTGACAACTTACAATGTAGCTTTAATGTAGTATTACGCCAATGCCGCAGTTTTAGGTTTAAAAAGTCTGAAATTTACAACAAATGTTTACGGAATGCTTACGGTATCTTGACGGTAAAATGATATCTGACAATTTACGGCGAAACTTTACCGCATCTCGTACACCAATATCGTGAGATTACGGTAAATTACTCATAATTACATCGAAGATTTTAGGCTGCTGGCGTAAAATGTTATAATAACTTTCTGGCAACTTTTTACCTGTAAATCATATCCTAAAATTACAATAAATCTTTTTACAATGGAGAAGCATATTAGCATCCGAAACGGTTATAAAATATATATAACAATGAACAATAGCATTAAGTATTGACATGTCGTACGCATAATGAATGCCCTCTGCTCTGTTGCATGATTCAATGCTAGAAATTTTTTCAAAGCCACGCCACTGCATGCCGGCTGAAACTGCATGGGAAGGAGGCAGTGCTGGAAGGGTTGGTGAAGTAGGTGGACAAGNGGGGGGGGGGCTGGGGGTTGAGGGAGGGCAACATACTTTTTCTGTGTCATGCCTAATGTAGTTTCTGGCAAATTTCTCATCCGAGATGATTTAATTTTGGCATTTTCAACTATTCCATAACAAGGTTTGCGTAATTCACCATGTCGCCATCCAAAAAAACCTGTGGTTAGCTCCCTCCAGTCACACCTTATTTTGGGGCTGACGTCACATGACCGACAGCACTGCGCTTCGCTTAGCACTTAGCACCATGCCAAAGCGATGTTAAAAGCAAAATCACTTATTTTTTTGTGCTCTCCTATAAACTGCGCAATAGTGGACTCGAGTAATTAAGCTGCTGATGGGTGACAGATGCAGATTAAGACAATAAGGGCCGAATGTGCGCCGGCCCGGGGCATGGGTCCACGATTATTTGGGGCCCAGTGTCGGAGGATGAGAAAATTCTGATGGAGAGTAAAGGTGATGACAATAAGGAGAAAGAAAGAGAGAAAGAGAGATGGAAAGGAGAGGGAGGAGAGGAAGAAGATAGGAGGGAAGAGGTAAAAAATAATTTAAATTTTTATTTAGTTTTTAAGCTGTTGGCATGGCATCTATGTCCTAAACATGGCCGTCATATGGTCATATTTTCCCTGGATCCCTGGGAAAATTTTCCCTGCGAGTTCTATTAATAACGGGAATAAATCGGAAATACTCGTAATCTTCAGAAAAAAATTCCTGATGCTCTCTCTTTCTGTCTCTCTCTCCCTCTTTCTCTCTCTTTCTCTTTCTTCTTGTTTGTAATACAGGAAGCCCCACGCCTTCCTCTGCCCCAGGTCCCGTGGATCCTAAATCCGTCCTCAAATAAGGAGATCTGCAACTAGACCATGACAGCTGTACGAAATCATTCGTGCATAACAATAGTAACTACAGACCCATGTATCATTCTACAGATTTCAGGTATGGATTGTGCGTAAAACAGGACTGGCAGATAAACATTTGGAAAATAAAGCAAGCACAATCGAAAATTTAAATAACAGACATAAAATGCCAAACAGCTTTTGCATATAATATTTGAGAATTTGCGCATTAACGATGGGATCTCTTACCATCGTAAGAGTTACTCTAAAACATTGGTGCCGCATGCACCCATAGTAGCGTTCAACACGCAGAGCTAATGTAGTTCCTAAATTAACTCTTGTCACGTAACTTATTACAGTGTAGAGATTACACTGAATGATTGCATTGGAAAAGAAAGCACCCCAAAAAAAAAAGCTAAAAAGATCGCAAAACTGTGTCAATCCCTTTAGGAGCTGCCGCATAATATTTTATATTAACTGGAATGAAGCAAATGGGAAGATGGTGACCAAACGGTGACAGGATTTTGAACTAATTTTGATAATAAATATTATTTTCTCGCGTTCAGATGCATAAAATAGCAATGTTTTTGTGACATTCGGCCCAATATATAAAAAAAAGTAGCCAAATTTGAGGAATGTGATGCTTAGAATAAAGGCCAAATTTGGCAACCATTGTGTAAAATGCAGAAGATTTAATGCTAAATTTTATGTTAAACAAACTGTTCTTAACCAAACTCCTCAAAAGACATTCATCACTACATCTGATGATACAGAGGATAGGCAGTATATGATGCAGACTTTATAACTGACCACCATAAAAAGATATCCGCTCGTAATAATTTCTTAAAACGCATGTTTTTTTTTCAAAATTTGCAGAATGCATTCTTCCGTTTGCTTTCTAAAAGGATTCCATTATTGCCCATGGCACTGCATTGCATTCTTGTTGATCCCGGAACTCAAGCAACTTGTGTAAGCAATCTATCAAAACACTCTCGATTACAGCTTGATTTAAGTTAGGTGCAGGGTTAGGGATAATAGAGTTCAGTTAAAAAAAAAAAAGAGCAAACTTCGGACAGTTCCTAGGCATTATCATTATCTAGAAATGATCTCTTTTCTAATCCTACTATTACGAGACTTAACTAAACTCTAACACAGAGTGTCCTATAACGTTGCGTATGAAGGAAGTCAAACTGTGTCAGGCAGCCTAAGTATGTTTTTAAGTTCAGATTTACGTTTATGCATGATGTAAGGGCAATGTCAAATAGATCCCAAGGACCTTTGCTGATTATTAACGGGAAGGGTCGAATCCCGGAAGTCTGTTAAATTTCGTAAATATATTCCAAAAGCTCACATACCCCCAAATTTACGGACACTGGTTGGCGAAAGGATTAGCGTGCCGTGTGCATATGCAATCCTCTATCCTTAAGTATTCACTACAGTTGTTGGGCATCGCGACGAGGATTTACTAGATTATTTCCCTTGATTACGTCACAAAACAATCTTATGCTGTAACATCGTTAGAAGGGATTCAACTCCTACAGCTGCCACGGCTGGTCTTGTTTTCCTGAGTCTTTCTCATTTGCCATCACTTCTATTTTCTTTTTTTTTTTTTTGGTATCCTGATGAAAATTGCATTGTTTCAGAATGAAACGCAACTAACTTTTTAATTTCTTCCTGGCTTGCCTTTTAGCCAAAAAAACACGGAGAGGAAATTCGACAACAGATACGCAAGCGTTGTTAAGGGATGTTCCTGGCTGCGTTCCTCTTAATGAAAACTCGTCTCACTTTTCTCCCCATCGTGGGCAGAAATAAAGGAGAACAAATTGCTTAATCAAGGCTTTAACAATACCCGCTGCTTAGCCTCTTATGCTGGATTTTTTGTTGTTTTCTTTTTATTTCTGTTTTCATCTCATCCCCTTTCCGTCTCGGTTTGTCTCAGTATCTCTTTCATCCCCTTCTGTTATCGATAGTTATTTCAAAGCCTCTCCTCATCTTCTCTTGGCATTCCAGTCCGGGGGCGGATCTATGAAATCTCCGAGATGTGGAGCAGGGTCACTATCCCCCTCCACTCTCCCCCATCCTCTTTTTGTAAATTAACAGCTATTTTCCACCGGCTCTCTCTCCCCACCACCAGAGTTACCCCAAGGAGGAGGGAGCATATGGGGTAGGAGGGGGGACAGCATCCTCCAAATACGCCACTGCCTCCTTTTCCATCTAGGCGCTCCCCGTGCTCAGCCGTTGTTCCCTTTATAAGGAAAAATTAGGACCTCCCAAGAAATCTAATCTTCTTACCCCCTTATTTTTTACCCCGACTTTGACTTTCCCTATTTGCCGTCTATTTCCTGGTGTTGGAGACTAATGTTCCTATAAAACAAGATTTGGGACAGGCGGGGCCTCCGGGTCTCGATTAAAGACTGACGTCACAGAGGGAAGGAGGCCCAGTCTTACGTATTAAGATGAAGATGTACCGTGTAAAGCTTGTTTTTTGTTTCGTGCTATTTTCGTCCTGCATTTTATTTCACGTCAGTGTTTGGGATAGTAAATGCGTAGGAGTGTATGCGAGGGGTGTATGATATATTTAGAACGTAGTCAGAAATGCTTATCATCATCATCATCATCACTACTACTAGCGGTATCATTTTATTCACCATCGACAACAACTTGGAAAAGAAGAGGAAGATTAAGGCGACGACTACGATCACGTTAGGGTGACGATAACCATGACGACGACGATGATAATAACACAACAACAACAACAACAACAACAACAACAACAACAACAACAACAACAACAGAAACAACAATAATTCCACTCACCCATTCATTATGTTCGCCACATTTAATGATATTGTAACAGATTTGTGTGACAGATAATGCTGCCTTTTTGCTTTTTAATGTAATGCACAAGGAAATAAATAATGTAAATAGAAAATGGTGACAACATATGTCTGTGTGTGATAGATTTAAGTGTTATCAACTACAGAACTTATGACCCGTGTAACTTGTGTAAGCGACATTACATGAATTATAGATATAAGAGGTCTCGAATTACACGCGTCAAATGAAGCAAAATGAGTCGGGCACAGCCGGTGTTGTAAAAACGGTATCGTAAATGTTGCTGCTGTAGTTCCATGATATCTAGAGAAGCGAAAGAAACAACATGACATTTTACGTTTGATGATACCCGTCATGATGATGTTAAACTCAACATTCACTGAAGATGATTGAAATATGTATGATAATAAGTGTGTATTCTCGGAAGTTTTAAAAATGTCTAGTTTTATCAAAGCGTCCCTTTGACTAGACTGTGAACCTCTCAATCCTTTGATATCTAGAAGTGATCATTAATGTAGAACGGATCTTACATCCTCTTATCCTTTAAGATTTCCTAAGTGCTATGTCCTTGTGGCATAATAATCTTTTAACTGCCAGCAACGATTCGAAATGCAATTAGCCCTGATTCATTCAAAGATGAATTAAACACACATCTGTTCACAAAACATCTCTCAGAGTTAGAGACTCCATCTCATACTCTATATGCTTGTTGGTTTATTATAATGAAATTTTTGCATAAATGCATTTAATATACAGTGCGAGTGTGTGGATTCTCATGTGTGTGCGAATTTGTAATATGATGTGTGTGTCTGACAGTAGAGTATGTACTGTAAAGCGCCTCGAGCTTTTCGGGGGTGAGGTATTATTGAAATCCGCTTTATTATTATTATTATTATTATTATTAATTCTTGTACTTGGAGTTTGATGTAAAGCCACGAATAGAAGAGTTTACCATGAGTTCATCTAATTCCACGCACCTGTCACAGGAACTTGGTAATCTGTGGCCGTATGCACAATCTTAACGTTAAGTAACGCACTGCGGTAACCACAGGAAGTTCCCAAAACAATAACAGCGTTCACTGTAGTTAAAGCAGAGCGTGTGAATTATGCATAAGGCCCTGTTCTATTTTGTGAAATTTTTACGCAAAGCATAGACTACTTCGATACAGAAAATTCATTCATTCAAATGTCCAATTTCCAATCAATTTGCAGAAGAAATGAGAAATATAGCCAATCAAGGATCTTAGGAAAAAGTCAAAATGTTAAGATGTTTTTGTGGGAAAACTTCCTAGTTTTTTTTTTTTTTTGCGTACAAAATTTCAACTCTGAACTCCTGTTTTAACACCGGAAATAGGAAAGTCTATTTTTACCATTCCATCCAGGAGAAATAAGGCATACAAAACACAGATACAGAGACGGTTTACTATAAACATTTTCTTACAACAATCCATTCACCAAAAACATCATGGATACTGGATTTTAAATTCTATATAAGTTCAAATTGTGTATATTTTTCTTTGATCGTTAGTCGGCTATATTTGCCATACTGCTGAAACCGCACGTTCAAGTCATCTCTTAAAGGAAAATTATGCAGAAACCTAATCTTATGGTGCTAACTAAGCACCATAACGCTGTAGGAAAGTTAACTGCTTCCTCAGAATGTTGCTGTCATGCATACTGAGAATGGAAAGGATGAGGATAAAAATTACCATGACAATAATGAAAATGGAAGACGTGGATCCAGCCATCCATATGTCCGCCCTTCGTCTTCCCGTCTGGCCGTAGTACCATCCATCCATCCATCCATCCATCCATCCATCCATCCATCCAAACATTCCGCCCTCTCTGTCTCGGTCTGTCTGTCTGTCTGTCTGTCTGCCTATCTGTCTGTCTGTCCATCTGTTTGTCTGTCTCTCTGTTTGTCTGTCTGTCTAAATGACTTTCCTCGCACTATAAACCCCCTTTCAGAGAAAAGAAAACCGCTGAGAACAACGACGTATGTACTGATGACATAAAGATGAGGACTGCTTTGGAAGTGACTCTTTAAAACATCTAGCCCGAAACCTCGGCTCGAAACAAACAAGGTGTTCCATACGTAGAGCATGCATTATCCTTTTTATCCTGGACTGCCNCTCTCTCTCTCTCTCTCTCTCATAAGAGTGTCTGTTAGAAAGCCATATTTTAACACTGACATCTCCAAGCCTGGTAGCGGTTTTGATGATCTATTACGAAAAGGCCCCTTGAGCCGTGAAGTCTCGGTAATGACCCGGAGGGAAACAACCGCTGGCTTTGCATCAGCGCACAATCTCAGAGCGCCCGTGAGCGCACAGACTTGTTGCTAAGTTGACCAAACAAGGCGAAAATCGAATTACCGAAAGGTTCGCAAGTCGCCACAAGCGAGGGGGAAAGCTTACCCTCGCAGACAATGGGGTTTTTTTTTTTTGGGGGGGGGG
>JAWQUT010000005.1:2570568-2614182 GCA_033807755.1 Ellobium chinense
GGGGGGGGGGGGCAAATGGGGCCAGGAAGAATAGTAGGTACAAAATAAGGCAAAGAGGAGAGAGAGAAACATTTAATAAGACACGATGAATCAGCGAGAAACGGACACAAATTATCCTATATTTGTTTAGATAAGGAAGGATAATTATTTTTTTGCATTAACTTTAAACGCCCACTATTGAGCACATTTAGGAAAGTATCAGAGACAAAGCTTGGACTCCAGTCAGGCCGACGACAAGTTGGTGCCCTATAAACAGTACGAAATGTAACCAGAGAAGAACCTGCTGCTAGCAGATTCGAACCCAGCCCCTTGCACACCGAGACACATGTATATCCAGTGTTGGGCAAATTCACCAAAAAAGTCAGTTCAGTTCAGATTAGATCAAATTCAGTTCATTAAGGCAAAAAAAGCTGTAACATCAAATTCAGTTTTATTAATAGTTCAGATCAAGCACTCAAACAGCTACAGCTCGATTCCAGACCAGTTCGTCCAAAATAGCTATTGGGCACAGATCAATTTCACGTGAATTGAACTCAGTTACGAACTGCGTTCATACGGGTATGATCTCAGTACTGCCCTTCCCTCTATACATCTCTGCCTCTTGGCCACCATGTCGGTAAAGAGGATAATAATATTATGATCAAGGAAAGAGGGAAGAAGGACAGAGAAAAAGAATGGTATAAAAACAACATGGTAAGGAATGAAGAGAACAGACAGTTGCCACCTACAGACCTCGTAGGAGCAGAAGAAGAAAGCCAGTCTCTGGTTTCCCAGAGGTGATCCACAGAGGCGAGAAAAAAAAAGGAAATTAATGATAGATAACAACGCACGTGGGAAATAAAGAAATACATGCAACAGAGGCACACTATTGAATACAGTGCCATTCTCAAGGGAGAAGGACAGCACATGGAGGAAGCAGAAAATGGAATGGAAAAGGGAATAAAGCGGAATAAAAGAATTTTTGAAGAAATGACACAAAACCAAAATTTGTGCTGGTGTACAGAGAGAGAGAGAGAGAGAGAGAGAGAGAGAGAGAGAGAGAGAGAGAGAGAGAGAAAGAGAGAGAGAGAGAGGGAAAGATAAAGTTTTGTAAGGAATACATGAATTCATGTTTTGAACCGGCTGTTCTCGTCATACATAACACGGTACCATTTATATGAGTACTAGTTAAGAATGCATTTATGCTATGTGTGTATGACATTGCCCCTATGTGTTAATGTGCGTGTGTGTGTGTGTGTGTGTGTGTGTGTGTGTGTGTGTGTGTGTGTGTGTGTGAGCGTGCGGAAGTCATAATTTAGGCCTATGTGTGCTTTATTTATTTCTCTACTATAACACAGACAAATTTCCCTCTATTGACGAATAAAGAAATAAAGCTATCCTCATTCCTAGCGTTACTCATTCTTTATGACTGAAACTAGACACACTAATGTTTCTTCCTGAAAAATCCTAAGTTCCCAAACCAAGGCACGAATAGAGTTACAATCCTATTCCATATTTTTTCATCTTCTTAAGTGCCCAAACTCTAGTTTCATTTTAAAATCCTTCCATTTTTTTTTTGTCTTTCAGAAAGGCGATCACTGACTTGTCGGGACTCCAGCCCGAATTTTTAGGGTCTCCTCCCACCCTTTTAGCACACATCACCAGCGCACCAGAGAGTTTTCCATGATCTTGGTATCTCTCGCAGTCCTTTGGTGGGAGAATCTTCTCTTCCTTCAGGTCCCACAGCTTGCTGGAGGGAGGTGGGGGGATGGGGAAGGTGGGAGCAAGAGTTGTAGTTACGGCCCTGCCTCTCAGCAAACATGTTCTTAACGAGCGCTACTTGGCCATCCTGCTTCACTGCTCAGACAAGATCATGATGCAGAGTCTGTGAGGACCCTTACCCTGAGTTCTTTGTGAAGTCACGCACTAGGATGCGAGGGTTTTTGATTTCTTGGAGTTAAAAATCGTGTACTCTTTCTTCGCCGAAATGGCTCTAAAGCACATGGCTTGGCCTGTTCTCATGCTCAGACAAGCTGTGCATTGCTTTTAGATAAGGCTTGCTCTGTGCCAATTTTAGCTCGCGTTGGCAGCAGGTCAAAGACCACCCACATGATCTGTAGTAATTAATATTAGCCCAGCAGTCTGAGAACACATAACACGGATCACAAAGCCCACATCACCGTTTACACTGACTAACACACCGATAGGCATATAGTGGGGCCGAAACTATCTTCAGACAATTTTCGCATTGACGGACCTGTGGACTTAGCACTCACCAACGACGTCGTAGAGACGTATTTAAAAAAAATAAAAAAAAAACGACTTTATTTAATCCATAGGAAAATTGTTTTACAATGTCATACCATGGTATACATCTTATTCATGATACAAACACATACAATAATACACATCACACTTGCAAATACATACTATTACATATGAAATACATAACAAAGTCACTGCTGGTCGCCAGAAGTGCAGCGCCCTGGTTTCCCCCAGCTCTAAAGCCAGATACTCATTTACACCAGAGTCGAGTGAAGAAATGAAAGTGATGTGCCTTTCCCAAGTGGGAAATACAACGTGATACTACAACGGGATACTACAACGTAAACCGCCCAGCTCGCGAGTCAAACACATATATACCATAGAGTCCATCTGAGTATGACTCACAAACCGCACGGCCACGCTGCCTTATTAGAGGAAATGCCAAAACCGGAAAGTTCATTCCCAGCTATGTTTGCGTTAGGTTCTATTATGTTATGATGGTCTGGCAATCTGAATCTAAATGGAATTTCTAGAAGAAGCCCCTACCCACCGAGGCAGGATTATCACAGAGATCAAGACGCGTAAGAGAAATTTCAATTTCTGAATCCCCTTTGACCTTCTGGCTGCCTCCCGCCCTACTTAGATACACATCTGCACCAGTCAGCGTCAAATATCACAATTACAGTAGAATAATAATAATCATCATAATGCGGGTTTTTAAGTCTCGCATCAAGGCTAATACCCACTCACGCGACTTCACACTATAACTTCCCCAGCAGGCTAGATTACTCCAGAACTTTCTCAAATCCTGGAGAGTATACAGTACTGCTGCCATTTGAAGGCGCTGATAACTAGCATTCTGACAATATAGCCAGGTCTCCATTTTACAGACGGGTGGACTGAGGAAAATGTGGATGAATTGCTTTCCCAAGACACTTCAACATGACCGCAGTCGGGAATCAAACCCACGACTTTAGATCTTGAATCCAACGCCGCAGCTATCAGACACGCTGCTCCAAGTCTCACGACTTCGAACCTCGTATTCTCGAATTCCTGATATATCTTTTGGAAAGTTCTGATCCCTAGCTCACCTGTATGTTCCCCCATATTATATTTACTTCTAGAATTCGAATTTCTGAGCCACGGATATTCTAATATAATTCATGAGGTGTACACGCATAAACTTGACCTCTACAGAAATCGTAAGGCAGGGTAGCTGTACCCATCAGTTTGTTGTGCCGATTGCTTAACTTGAAGGAAAAGATGGGGTCATCAAGACAAACAGAAAATAACAGTCTTAAGTGAGCTTGAACAGATGGGTGAAACATAGAATACCGCTAAATGGACGGCGGACCACGGGGTCCGCTAGATGACCGTTGTTTCGTTTCTGTCTTTCCTAGGGGTTGTCATGGCTTGACAGTAGTGGTAACTTGGAAGGGAAGGAGTACCTCTGATCTTGTACATATTTAAAGTCTCTTTCTTACATCACTGCTTTTGAACATCAGAACTCCTACACACCCACATACTTTCTGTAATGCTCTCATCCCAGTCCCTTAAACTTATTTTGTACGGTGTATTAAAATGGTAAACATATTCACGGAATCAGACAATTCACAAGCTCGACATAATGGAGTGATGCCTCTGAAAGTAAATCTGCTATCTTCAGAAAGCTTGTGTCAGGGACAGGTAAAAATAGCAGCTGCAAGTCACTCACTACTCGTTCGATTATGTAATCTAGTGCGTTAGCTCCGTAAACTCCAACGATTTCGTTAGCTCAGGCCAGTGTTTAAAACACTCGGCTTGAGAATGTAGGATGTGTGTTTGATCCTCACCGTCGGCACATTAATTGGTCTTATTAGTGGGGAACAGAAAGAAAGAGTCAACTAGTATATTTTTAGGATTATCCACATATTTTTCCGTACTCCGACATCAAATGCAGCTGTCCATTTCCTTATGGAGGCCTAATAAACACAACGCTACTGCATATAGCAGATTCGCCACCTGGAAATTACACCATGAGGTTCGTCTGTATTTTCTTCTGTTTTGTTATCCTACTGGCACAAATTTCGTCTTTCCCAAGACCCCAAGACACACTCCCTGCTGAAATTCGAAATCAAGCCATCTCCGAACCTTGACGCAGCCCGCGTCTAATTCAATTATCTCCTGGCTTAGGACACGCACCGTCACTATCCCTAAAGGGTTCCTGGAAATTGAAAGTGTCCCAAATCGACGTCCTCGGTACCCGAAGGTCGGTCGAAATCACATCAAAAGGGTAAAAACAAAAAGTTAGTTATATTGTCACCACTACGAGACAATACTCTTATCGCATTACCTATAATATATATCTTATTTGGAGGTTAATATTATTTCGCTTTGTTTGTAAACCATTCGATAAGGTCTAGCTGTCTGGCTTTAGAGACAGCTTTGGAGAAAACATTTCTGTTTTCAGAGCTAACCTCCCAGGAGATCTGGGATTTTTGTTGAGAAAATTTAAACCGAAAATGCCAAGCTGTTTCTCTACATCCCAAGTAATTGTTTGCCAGGTTTTTTTTCCGTTTTGCTTCTGCAACTGTCCCCTAGACAATCATAGATGTCTTGGGAGATGTACTTTCCAAGATTTAAAACAATAAAAAATGCGCATTATGTTCGAAACAAGATTTGTATAGACTATTTCGAGTTGCACAACAGCACACGATCGCATTACGCTGACAATGATGACGTCTGACATCCTTTGGTTACAAACAAAAAATCTCACGCAAAGCATTGTTACGCTTTCTGTCTATATACACCTCTCACTACTTCTAAAGACATAATAATCTCTTGTCAGTTCAGTTTAAAATGGTTTACATCTACACTGTGACTCTCCCAAGGTGTCAGTGGATTAGGATTAAGGGCAAGGTTAGAGGTAGAAGCGAGTTTGGGTAAGAGCATGGGAGGGGCAGAGCAATACTGAGAGCATAATTATTATTATGAACGCAGTTCGTGAATTTAAATTCAGTTCTCATGAATTTGATTTGAGCTTAATAGCTTTTTTTTTTTTGGACGAAATTACCTAAACTGCAGTTAGTTTTGGTGCTTGATCTGAAATTGAATTTTCGACCTAAATTTCAGGTTAGTTTACATCCTCAACAAAAATCAGTATCGAATGCCAATTTCAAACAATTAAGAGAAACTGATCTGATCTGAAAACTACTCAATGTTCATGGAACTGAGCTAAACTGATGGATCACAGGGCTTCTTTCCTTTAGTAAACTGAACTTCATCTGAACTGATTTTTTTTTGCTGAAATTGTCAGCTCTAAGCCATAGTCCCTAGATGTTATCCAAAGACTCCCTCAAGGATGAATGTATTCCCGAACCCTGTCCCTAAAACCAACCCAAATACACTTTGAGAGAGTCCTAAGATTTTACCAAACGAACATACATCCAGAACACTTGTAAACTGAACTGATGATAAGAAAACTATATTAAACCGTTCTTACGACATGACTCTACTGCAACTTTTCGGAGAATATATCCATGTGAATCTGAATCTGTGATAGAGCACATTCTAGAGAGAAACAGGAAACGATCAAGACCAAGCCTTTAGAACTGATGTTATAACATTCTTATGGAAGCTGACAACCCTGACAATCATAATAAGCTAAACCGCAATTCCAGTACGCTCGGTTTTTTTTTCCTTCTCGATTACCTGCCATCAACCGTCTTGCAAAAAATACAAAAACCCCAAAACAACAAACTCTAACGGGTTTGAGTAGGGAGGGGGTTGGAGGGGGAAGGGAAATAGGAAGGGCATATTTTGTGCGTTATTGTGTAAATCCAAATTTCTATCTTTTGAGAAACATTCAGGATAAGACTGCCTGTTAGCTGACTAAGCCTACAGGGAGACGAGCAGTATAGCTAGTACTTTATTTTTTTTCGATAAATATATTGACAATGAATCTAGCTACCAGGAACAAGCTTCTATTGCTTCTGAGAATATGAAATACTGTGAGAATAGTTTGTCACTTTAGAAAATATAAACATAAATTAAGCCCCTGAAAACAAATGTAGTGTCGAACTGACTAGGATGTACTGAGGATTACAACCTTTTTCATTATTGTGAATAAATGACGACCATGTCATGTTCGAAAAAATATGTGTAGAGACACTGAACAGAAAAGCATAGATCTAGAATAAAGGACCTTTTACAGAATCTTAAATTTTTCTTAGACCATGTTCACAATTTTAGAAACTTGACTTTGTGTGACATGAAACTCATATGTTTCCCGCTCATACTTATTACCAAGAACAAAATTTGAAAGCAAATAGAGCACAAAAAATGCCCGCTATAACTTTAATAAAGATATTTTCGTCTTTTGAGTAGGCATCAATTTACGTCGTACTGCTTTTTTAGTTTTGAGATAATGCAGTGCATCGTGTATCAATTTTTTTTCCAAACCAACATGTAGATCCATATCAAAACGAATAGATACAATTATTCCACTTTTAACATACCCCCGGCACTAGGTCTGGTGTTATCAGTACATCAAAAGAGAACCTAGAGTCTGGCAATTTTGCAGATATAACAAAAGACTTGCCAGCCCAGATATGGAATTGTACTGTACTTGTTTGGTACAAAATTGATGAACCGAAATTTGGCTTTTAAGACCTAAAGCATTTGAAAAAATAATACTTGTCTGTATGTGATAGAGATGCTATTGTACTCGGATTCTGAAAAAAAATTAAGTTCTAAACATGTGCAGTTAGTCTAATAAAAAATTAAGGCTCTGTATAAAGTCCATATTTATTTTAGATCTGCATCTTTTTGTGCAATGTTTCTATATAAGTTTTTCCAGTTTGATATGCAATTTGCAGGAATACTTTAGATAACAGTGCAGTGGCAGGACGTTTACAGATCGATGGCACGTTGCGACATACTCCTTTTTTTCTTAAAAAACGTTTGAATGAGTAAACCACCCACATAGCTACTCCCTTTGCCTGCTGAAATCCTTTCTCTGTACACGATAGTCTGAATATCTGATGTTTGATTATTAAATAGCTGTAATCTTTATCATTTCATTATGGCTGTTTCGATTAAATAACAGCCTGGGAGCTAGATAAGTTGGATAATTTCCCATTGTGTTATGTGTCTTTCTGACTGTGTATCTGAAAATAAATTTTAAGGAGAGGAAAGAGGTCAATCGATTCTATATTAAGATATATTTTAGTTTTATTTGAATCTTAATAGACTTCGATCATCGTTCTTTCCTCTCCACTGAGTGAACATGGAGCATGTGTATATAAAAAAAACAACACATTCTCTGTTTAAATGAACATCTTGAAATGATATCTGGATTTTAAAAGAAAAGAAAAGAAAAGAAAAGAAAACCTCCCCCAAAAAATCGTTTTTCTTCTTTGTAAGTCAGTTGAAAGGGCCATTCTCACTGTGGCATTATTCAACACATAATTAAAAAGTAAAGTAAATTATAACAATGCATTGGAACACTGACTTTATATTTCAACATAGGATTTGAAAAAAAAATCATTTGAAAAGCCTCAGTATGCAAATGTAATTTCGTCTTTATACCAACAAATCGTCCACATTAGAAGCGCCAGTGGCAAACAGACCCTGAAGCTTAGCAAGCGATGCCAATATCAACGTTTAATGGTATAAAGATGGTATCCTAGAGTTGCCTAGCCACAGCGTGGCGATATCGCAGTTAGATCGCTTTAGGTCTGGCCTTATCCTCAAAGCTTATGACAAAAAAATGTGTTCACGTTTACATATTAGATAGTTGAAATATAGGTATTACTCAGCTTAAAAAAAATCAGGCCGCTTCTAATGATATTTTCGGAATAAATGTATGACCACAAAGACTTGTGCCTCTAGTAAATATTCAATGAACAGTTCAGTTTCTTCATATAAACAAAATAATTATCTTCGATCCCGTTGTTCTCTGAATTTCAAATTGTGAAGTAAAAGCTTTTCGCGAAACTTGCTATGGAGGGTATTGTCTGAAATCATATTCTAAACAGAAAATAACATTCATTAAAGTCCTTGGAGCTCTTCAATCCCAAACTTGTTCGCATACTTGTATTTCCACAGTTCAATACCCCCCCTCCCCCCCCCCCCCCCCCCCNTAGATTTGGAGATTTTTTGTAACTACGAGTGAGTGAGAGGGGGAAGGACATTTCTCGTTAAACATCCTGTGACCAAGAAAAAACAGAAGAAGAAGAAGAAGAAGAAGAAGAAGAAGAAGAAGAAGGAGAAGAAGAAGAAGAACAACAACAACAACTTTCCTTCACTCCAAAGTTCACAAACGTCAAATATTAAAATCTCATGCTGCTGAATTTTTTTTACACATTTACAGATGGATTTGTACTATAAAAATGCATAATTTATTTATTTTTTTTTGTGCCGTGATTGGGTCACAATTGAAAAATTGAAAACATTTCTTTTTGGGCCCAGTCTCTCTGTAAATACAACACATTTTTATTATTGTGCCCCTGTAATTCTGTGCCACATTTATTGTCAAAATAAAATATAAAAATTGAAGGAAAGCGGTTGGATGGACAAATTAATAAGTGAGTGGAGCAAATTACTGAGCTAATGTGTATACCAGTGACATGTCGGATGTGCAGCCTTTGCACTTCTTTCTTGCCCAGAGTTCTTCTTGCCTAATACAATTAGCCCCGCGCCATGAACATATTATATTATGTATCGGTTTGTTATTGCTGTAATGAAAGTATAGCATGTAGAGCAATGAAAGTTTTAGCACTTTGAGAATTTTACTACATATTTGTCTGTTATAGTGCTTACAACTTTCTCCTACTTTTTCTTTTTAACTCTTAAAAATTATTCGACTTTGAATTATATTTTTGTCTTGGCTAAACGGCATGTCCTGTGGATAATGTTATACTTCAGGGGGTTCCTAGTATTCCCTTTTCTTTATTAAGTGGAGGTGATGGCAGAAAAATGCAAAATACCGATAAAAGTTTGCTTGCAAATGTCATAGATGTGTTTACTGTACTTTTGCGGAGTCCATCGTCGCTTTCAGACTGACGCCTTAACAAGGTACACTCGCGAACAAATGATTTTATTACCCACACATATCCCTCCTCTGTGGATCTGAAAGATCAATTCAGCACACATTACCCCATAATGACTTTGAGTCAAAAAGGAAATGTCCACCCCATTTGGGAATCTCGATTTTTCTCCTACGTCGTAACTCGATTCCTCCCTCTTTCTCTTTCTTTTTCATCAGAGGAATGAGAGATGGGAGAAGGCAACGATAAGCTGCAACCCAATGCTTTCTTTCTCAGAAAAGATATGGAAATTGTGGGTCTAGTTTAGCTGTACTGTATTCCAAGGGAAAGGTAATACTCCTCAGGCGCATTAAGGGATACTGCAACGAATCCGACAGGCAAATAAAATGTTTTCCCTCAAAATACAGTTCACCCCGCACAATCGGGAGGAGGAAAACGTTGCGATTAACAAAGTCTGCCTTTAACAAGTACCTATCATATTAAAATAATCAGAATTCTGTTATCTTGAAAATACTTCTCGAATTAAACAGAAATTGCAGTTAAGAGGATTATGTTTAAACGGAAATGGGACCGCAGTGTAACATATTCTACAAACATTCCATATAGCCCAAATCTAAAAGAAAGATTATTATTATTAGAAAATTATTAAAGAATATGGCCTGACTGTTGTAGCAAGCACAAAACAGCTCAGTCTGCAAATCGCCTATCTGTGAAATGGGCATTCTGCCTATGATTGTGGCGATCTATTCAAAGTTCTATATTGGACCGCATGTATCTCTCTCAGTCATGTGGGTGACATAAGACGGTAAGAGTCAACACCGACAACTGAAGATGTCTTGCAATCAGTCAAAATGAAGCTTGTGTTGCTACACAAAGAACCTACATGTCAGGTTCTGAAGATGGCAAAGACGATACAGTAACGAACTTTAGTTAGTCACAAAAACAAGAGTAAAATCATATCTGTATACAAAACTACTAATTTTATTGGCGATGGTTGTGGATAAATTAATTCGAGTTTTTGCAAAGCAGAATAGATGCCCGTTCTAATGAAATACTGTTCTTCAGTTACGACTTTCTCAAAATATTCTCCATAGCATGGAGTGACCCCTGCTATTTCAAACAACTAAATACCGGGCTGGGGTACTGTTGGGTCAAAACTTCATCTCACTTTAAGCTCTCATATCATACGAATAATCTGACTTTATTTCGAAAAGCGACTTAAATTTCATGTTGACAGGCTGCAAGACAATTGTACTGGACCAAACCAAAAGTATAATATATTACACACACACACACACACACACACACACACACACACACACACACACACACACACACTCTCACATACACACATACACAAAGAGTCGAAGGTCTTGGTTTTCAAAGAATATTCGATCTGCTAGAATACCGTAAAAAGTATTAGATACCGATTATACAGAATGAGATTTGACATTAATTTCAATATGGCTGAGAAAATAATTTTAGCACTATTTTATTTTAAGGCAATTTTGCCGTGAATGACGAAAAAAGCAAACCCTTTATTTAAAACTCGAAATTGAGTTTTTAAATCAGTGAAGTAAATCCTATATATATTAACCGGACTATTTCTGCAAAATAGGCTTTACTAAGCTTGTAATTTGCATGAGTGTGACAAAACGCCATGTTTACCATGAATTATTTCAGTCGATTTCCACAAAACTTAGTCTTTTTTTATTTGCTTGTTTTATCAACATCACGGCAGAATTGATTAGTACAGATGAATTTAGATGCTCGGCAGCGCATAATACAAACTTTATCAGGCATTATTAGCAAAGGATATTCATCTGATAATAAAATCTGATAATAAAACTCTTGATAAGTCTCGTATCCATCTTAATGCGGACTAACGCGACTTCACATTGTTATAACTATGATTATTATTATTATCATGATTATTGTTATTATCATTATTATTATTTTTATCATTATTATTATCCAATCAGGCCACACAACTCAAGATTGTTGTGAACTCCCTGAGAGAGGGAGGGTGGGGAGGGGGAAGAGGGAGGTATATAGTGCCGCTGCCAAGACCTAACATTTAACAGTATCAGGCAGCAGTCAAAATTCTCAAAACCGTGTATGTGAATCTTTATATTTTTATTGCTTGTTTATATGGTTGATACTGGGCGAATGACCTGGGCATAAATACTGCATTTGATGCCATTAATATCTACATTATTTCTTAATTTCTTCTCTCTCAACATGGCCATGTTGCATGTGTTCAATTCAATTCAATTCAATTTATTCAAACGAATCCAGGTTACACAGTTCTCACGGTCAAGTCTGAGGTTTGTGGGTTCGATTCTTAGGATGGGCTGTACATAATATACACCTTATGATATCTTTAAGAAAGATTCTTTTCTCCCATTTCCCAACTCAACTCAGATGTGAATGAGTGTCAATTCTTCTGAAAAACTCTCTCAAAAGGGATAGAGTAACTAACTGCTTAGGAGTTTAAATATCTCACTCCGTGGAATACAGCATTATACTTTAACAAGGACGGTGTCTGCCTTCGTTCATTAACGACCTGTTTACAGTGCTATTTAGACATCCCGTAAGTTCCCAATCATTAATTCCACGGGATTTCAAAAGGAAAAGAAGCAGGTGCAGTTAGGACATGAGCAGAAATCGAAGTGCGTCAATAACAGCGTTCTCGTATAAGCTGATTAAGAACAAAATAAAATCAAGGTAGACGGTCAGTTTGACAAAGGAAATGTCATTGGACAAAATGTGTCCTCGAGGTAATGAGTTTCTGTAAATAATAAGACGGTCTATAAAATTACAGAATATCATGGTTTTGCTTACATTAAACTAGCGAAGTCCCATTGTAGGCAAATAGACACTAGAAAGGCGCATGCTCGTAACTTGACACTGCTTCGTTAATACCATATTGAAGCAAAATGCCCTCTAATAGACTGTACAGGACTTGGTCCCCCATTTGTAAAATGGCTGCAGATAAAAGTGAATCCTATCCCGATTGTATTTAATTATTTTGTGTCTGAATTTATTCAGTGGAATGTGTATAGCCTTGTACGCATAACAGTTATCATTAAGATGAGAAATCAGACTTTTTACCCCATTTCATTCAACTTAAACAACTTCAAAATTAATAAAGACACTGTTGTTTTAAACGGCATTTGTATGTGGCTTGCAGATGCTGGAAAGTTATTTTGTAATGTGTGGTTATATCACTGTAGAGATCTTGGTTTACTGACACAAAGAGGTAAACTATAACAAGCGACGGAACCTACAACTTCATAACCACCAAGCCGCTGCTGGACTGTATTATATATCCGTAATACTTCACCTTGCATAATTATACATAAAAGATACAAATATTAAGTAACATGTGAATTTCATTAACTTTTATTTTAGCTGTAGCTGATCCAGATATAAAAACTGGTCATATGATAAGCAACATACCAGTGAAGTACCTTTTAGTGGATTCTGAACTGTGACTTACGCATTAACGATGGATCTCTTACCATAGTAAGAATTACATTAATTCTGCATGTTGAACACAATAAAAAATGCATTCAACACCGATGCACAAATGTAATTCTTATGGTTGTATGAGACTCCATCGTTAATGCGCAAACTCTGAATTGCTTGAAGTGTACTAAACTTACACTGTTTAAGGGAGGGCTTAATAGCTCTTAGCACAATTACGGCAAATTGCACCTGTAAATTGCCATGCCCGCTCCAGATTATTAGCTTTGAACTTGAGACAAGAAGAAATAAAGGATTGACTCAGTCGGCTCTATTTAACGTTCCCTAGGACAAAGTGTCCCATATCAAAGTGGACGAAAAATACAATGACGTAAGAATATGACTAAATATGCACATTAAATACATTCTTACCTCTCTCATCGTCGGCAGAATTCCTCGTTTTCTCCGAGGTGACTGTGACCGACATGAGCAGCCACATGAGAATAACGACTGTAGCCATGTTAAACATCGTGTCTGTTTTCACAAATAACTTCCGAGCAGCTGCCACTGGCATCCTGAAGNATTGCACCTGCAAAGTGCCATGCCCGCTCCAGATTATTAGCTTTGTACTTTAGACAAGAACAAATAAAGGATTGACTGTGTCGGTTTTATTTAACGTCCCTTAGGACATGGTGTCCCATATCAAAGTGGACTTAAGAATACAAAGATGTTAAAATGTGACTAAATATGCACATTAAATACATTCTTACCTCTCTCATCATCGGCAGAATTCCTCGTTTTCTCCGAGGTGACTGTGACCGACATGAGCAGCCACATGAGAATAACGACTGTAGCCATGTTAAACATCGTGTCTGTTTTCACAAATAACTTCCGAGCAGCTGCCACTGGCATCCTGAAGGCGACAAAGGGCTCAATTCAGCAGACGCAAAATCTAATTGCACACTCTTCGTGTGTAGAATGTGTGGTTTAAAGAAAAATGAACAGTGTTTTAAACAGTAATCCTCTTGACACTGCGCATTCCAGAAATTAGTAATCCGTGCACTTTGTTACACTGGCAGGCCATGCAGAAGAAACCACAAGTTAAAAAGTTCTCGATGATGATAATAATGATTGAAAATACTAAAAGAAGTTCACAGGTCACATGCTGTTAATGGCAGACACTGATGAAAATAGCTTAAACTGATGTTTAGAGCAGTCTCTCGCTCAGGGCGCCTGAACTTGGCGACATGCTCGGATTATTGCAAGCTAGGTGTAAAGTAAGAAATAACAGTTGTGTCAAAAGCATGCAAATACCCATAATAACAATAAAAAAATGTACGAGATCGGATAACGTTAATTCCTTTAGAGATCTTGTACAATAACCGACGGCATTATATTTTCTTCTAGGCGGCAATAGTGCAAATTTATAGAGAAGGAAGTAGGCTTAAATAGCCTCTGTGTGTGTGTGTGTAATCAGCACTTTTTAAAACACGAATGCCGAAGGAAAAATCAATTGCAGAAATTTGATCTAATCATAGAGTAGAAGTGGCAGCAGCAGCATTCAAGGTTGTGCCTAATCACAGTGCAAGTATTTCATGAAACTGCTGGCATTTGATAAGATTCTGAGTGGTTTAAAGAGGGTATTATAGAAAAGCAGGCACGGTAAGAAGAAGAAGACACAAAAATCCATAAGAGGAACCAAATAAACGCAGCTAAACATAACAATTACAAACTGTAACTATGTAGTTGTTAGTAAAAAAAAAAAGGATTGGCTGTAGTCGAGTGAATTTTCTGAGATTAAAGTTCACGAAAAAAATGGGAGAAAAAAAATGCCATGCGGATGTGGAAAGAAGTTGGAAAACTATGTCATGCTGCAGAAATATTCCACATTTTAGTATTAACGTAACATTTGTTACACAACAGCACAAAAGAGTCGAGGACATGAAACTTTAGACAAGACTATCATGAAGTATTTGATTAATTTTGAATGATTTTTAAGTAAAGGACACATGAAATGTTCTTCTTTCGACCCTGGAGTAAAATGTTGTCAAAGAAATTTAAGCTGATAATGTCGATAGAACAACAAACCTGAAGCACGGTAGAGGCATTAAAACATCTTAATTATGTGTGTCATTCATAATTTTATGTTTTTGTTTCAGGCTTCATATAGTTTTGTTCCTATAGTATAATTTTAGAAGATTTGAAAAGAAAAAATCCTAAAAAGTATGAAGCTTCTCATATCTTCTGGACATAGATCTTATTTTAAAATTTATTCCCTTTTTGGCTAGGAAAGGTTTAACAGATTAAGATAATTAACCGTCTGACGTCTTTATTTTGTAACTACCAGTAATTTTGAAATGAATCAAACATTTGATTACATCATTATGCATTGATTTAGTAGCCAGTTAATAATTTTGCACTAAACTGTCAATTAAAAAAAAAAAAGAAGAGAAGGAAGCAAAAAAGGTAACACTGTAATACTTGAAGCCGATGTCATGACGAAGCCTGGATGCATAAAAAAGTTTACCGATCAATCAATATCAGACAAAAAACTTTTAAAAATAAAAACAAAGGAAAATATATATAATGCATTCACCAGCCAGGGTGAATTCATAGCTTCATTGGGTATTCTTTATAAAGTTCGTGAAAGCTGATCCTCCTTTTTCTCTTTCCCAAGAAAAGAATCCGAATCAATACACACTTTTCTGTTGACTTATACATTCTGTCGATTTGAAAAAAAAGGGACCAAAACACACAATGCGCGTCCACACACACCCACACACACTGACCGTTAGGAAACTCCCACTTCCAATGTCCGGCAATGACTGGACATTTGCCGAGACGCGTGGGGATGACGGCACCGGTCAGCTTCACTTGTGCCCGACGACAACGCCGACGGGCTGGTCATTGCGCTGGAAGAACTCGTCCGGACCCCTCTTCCGTCACTGGTCGCACCTCCACTCGCGAACTCACACTTCCAGGCACTGACGGGCGGGCTTCAGGCCAGCACAACAGCTCTCGTTGTAGCCTCCCTTGGCGACACTGTCTACTCCACACTGTCTTGTCTACAGTCAGTAAAGTTTAAAGCGGCAAATTTCCAATTATTGGGTTTTCGCCCTTGGTTTTTTTCTTCTAGAATATAACCGGTGTTACTTCTCAGAATTACTAGAGAAATGTGTGAGACTGCATCCTTCTGAGATAATTAATTATCTGAAATAGGTTACATGTAATTGTGTCTTGTGGTAGACAAGAATGCGTGTCTATGGTTTTAAATGTCTTTCCGGAAATGTTTCTAGCAATTCTAAAGTAGACCTGCACAAAGTATTACTTTCATCTACTTCATTAATCTAAAATATTATCTGTTATCATTAAACAAAAACAAATTAAACTATACACAGCCTTGCTTTGGAAAAAACGGAACAATTGTAAAAGGCTATTTAAGAGTTTTAAGTAAATGCACAACTTAATAATGACTGAGCTTAAATGTTCCTTTAGGTAAAATATTCAATCAGCTTAAAGTAAAGAAAGGAAGTAAACGTAAACTTCAGACAGAAATCCTCGGGTTCTAAAATCTTACCAGAAACAGGTCATCGTTTTATTCCCAAGGGAGAGAAAGAAGAGCCAAGGGAGATTTCATTGCCATCGTCTAGGGAATGAAGGGGAAAGAATCAATTGTCTGCCTTCATCACAGATTCGGTCTTTAGGGGCCCAAATACAGATCTGGAAAGAAGCAATTCAGAAAAAAAAATCAGCGATGAGGCATCAATTCGCGCGAGGATGAGTAGTATTTTGCTGTGGCGTGCAGGGCTGAATTTCAAGAATAGGCCACATCCAAATCAAGAGTGACAAGAGATCTAACAGTGTTAAAACCTCATAATATAACTGTCAACTGAAAAAAAAAATCCCCATATTATTTATTTAGGGAAACCTATACTGGGGTTGTTGGAGGTCTCCCAGTGGGGCAGCCTGTTCAGTGGACCTATAAATACCGTAAAATAACCAATCAATCAACGTGACAAAAATGTGGGTTTTGGCAGAAAAGTGCAGCTTTTTGGTGTGTATGTACCTGCGTGGGCGTGGGGGTGCGTTTGTGTACTTGTGGATGTGCATGTGTTTGTGTGTGTGTGTGTGTGTGTGTGTGTGTGTGTGTGTGTGTGTGTGTGTATTGGTGTGTGTAGTGGTGTGTGTAGGAAGCTAATTCTGTGATGGGGAGCTGGGGAACATGAGCTCAAGTGCAGATAGATTAATCAGTTTGGGATCACACATTAGACGTAAAATAAAACAAGCATGCCATAAAATATATATATACATCTAGGCTATAAGTAACCTCTATATCTGTTCACTTTCATTTACATCAAAAAAGACATCGGCTATACATGTACATATATACAGCTGGTGAATTGAATTATATAGGATGCCCCCTTTTCCTCCCGCACCCCCATTAAAATAACAAAACAAAACGCCCCCGGCATTCTATTTCTATATAATGTCGGAGTTGTTGTTTTCTTTTGGGCCTTTCCTGGAATATCGTCGCACATAAAACAAAAACGGATTTCGTTTTCCCCTTTCCCTTTAGTTTTCGTTTGATTTGAAATAATGCGACCGGCGGATGACCGGAGGCTGTATTATTGTAGGAACCAGATAGAGACCTCTGACTGACAGCGGTGGAAAAGCTTTCGTCGCCATGGGGAAACATCCCAATAAATGAAGGCGTCAAAACGCCACATTCCTTAGTTATGTATCTGACGTTTGCTTATTGAAAGGGGCCAGACACGAAATGCGATGGAAGCGCTTGTAATTGTTTGGGCATAGAAAAGGGGCTGGACACGAAGGAGTCCATCGCGTTGGTTTATCGTTTTTTTTTTTTGAGTGAGATGGAAGGAGAGGGGGACAAACTCGATGTGAAATAGACATCAATAGCTGGAGAAAAAAATAGCTTGCAAATTCACGTTGAATTTCTCTTCAGCCTAATATACACATGTAATATGTTCTTTAAAAATCGGTGACCGCGAAAAATTATTTAACAAAACCTGAGTTTTCATCCATGAAAAAATGCCACGCGTCATTTAACAAATATCATCTCCAGCAAATACATTAGAATTAGACTTGAGGAATAGAGGGCAAAAGTTGACATAAATGAAGTCCGGAAACGAAAAGGTAACAGGGAATGGGCAAGTGCGTTTTCTTCTAAAGTTATAAAAGGAACAGATCTAACAACAATGTGTAGCAAATTATATGGCAATCTATTATAATTGTGATGCATTGTCACGTTTACTGTGGTTAAGTTTCCAGATACTAAGATACACTGGAAGCCAATATGGATGATATAGCAAGCCTGTGATTTAATCCGTTTTGACCGTTTCATTTCTTTAAACTTTTCCATCTATTCAGACATTTTGATCTGTTTAGACCTTTTCATCTGTTCCGACTTTATCATTTGTTCAGACCTGTTCATCTCTTTAGACCAAACTTCATGATACAGTAAACAAGCACTCAGAAATCATGACTGTGCATGGCTGGTGCAAATAACTCGTTGTTTGCACTATCGTTTCCTTTCACCGTTCAGTTCTTGATAATCTTTTGACGTTGGAGCTTGAGAACAATAGTTAATATGTACAGGAGTATCTAAGCAAGCCAAGATGGCTGTAACTGATGCAGAGGAGCTAGATAATAATGCACTGACTTGTGAGTGGTGTTTGCTATACTTTTATCTTTGCCTCATCGATGCTCACAGATGCTCACAGATTGCTAAACCTATTCTCTTCAAGTGATTCAAGTGACTTTCTCAGGGTCAAGTTTTTATTGGTGGGTCACTGTTTCTCCCAGTGGGGAGCCCCATGGGGTAATTGAATCAGCAAGGAGTTCATAGCTAAATGGTCTATGAAGTGTCTCCCGAGACACATTTCCGTTCTTTGCTATTAGCGTGCATCTTGACTTTCGTAGAAAGTCACTCATGTTAAATAATGAGATTGGTGTCTCTTATTGCGGTTTCACTTTTCTTTCTTTCTTTCTTTCTTTCTTTCTTTCTTTCTTTCTTTCTTTCTTTCTTTCTCTCTTTCTGTCTGTTTGTTTGTCTATTTATTTATCTGTCTGTCCGTCTGTCTATCTATCTATCTATCTATCTATCTATCTATCTATCTATCTATCTATCTATCTATCTATCTATCTATCTCTCTCTCTCTCTCTCTCTCTCTCTCTCTCTCTCTCTCTCTCTCTATCTCTCTCTCTCTCTCTATCTATCTATCTTTCTTTCTTTCACTATTAAATCTAATTCCTGCCGGCTCCATTTATACAGAAACACAAGTGTAATCCTTAACAATGTTAACAATAAGTAAGAGAGGGCAGGTCGAGCCTGCAGCCGCCGTAATATGACAATGATGGAAAACAGAAAGGGCAGAAACCCCCATGAGAAATCAGCCACCTTTCTGTGATCAACGGCCGTCTTAGACGATAAGATTATAGATCTCCTAGACCATATTATGCGGCGTTCAGCCTATACAGTAAAGGGCAATGTCCAGCCACCTTAATACATGGATGGTTCATTCTCGTTCTGTGTCACCTGAGTCCTCTACAAGACACACGTTTACAGACTGTATTGAAGACAGTCGATTTTGTGGAAATGTAGACTGCTTCTTTTAAAGGTATCTTGTGTTTAGTTGCTATAGTTTTTAGACTTCAGAGTGCTGTAAATCATGCGTACTCATAAGAGTCACTGGATAGTAGCGACTTCATATACTTGGAAGATTCTACTTGCTCTTAAGGAGTTGTTAACCGGAGTGTCGACTGTACCAAAACTATCAGAAAGAGGAAGACTTGGGTGGGGGAAGAAGAAGGAGAAGAAGAAGAAGAAGAAGAAGAAGAAGAAGAAGAAGAAGAAGAAGAAGAAGATGAAGACGGAGAAGGAGAAGAAGGAGAAGAAGATCAACAACAACAACAACAACAACAACAACAACAACAACAACAACAACAACAACAACAAGACAGCTTAAAGTCCAAAAACTTCAAGAGTCAAAAAAAAAAGAAATTGCGAGAAAACCTCAAACACACGTACAAACATAATGTAAACGTGAACATGTATAATTGTTCTGATAAAGATGCTGTACTTTTATAATAAAAAAATTAAAAAACCCAAAATATCGAAAAAGAAAAACTCCAAACAAACCAGGCACGCTCTTGTTAGACATATATCTTTAAATTTTCAGTTTTGATAAAACCTTTAGCACGTAGGTATTTGAAATTTGCAGCATCAGGTCTATAAGATGCATGAAGGAAATCAAAAGACTACACAGAGTGGAACCTTGATATTAGGCACTCATTTAATAAGTATACTTTGTTATTAAATGTGCATTTCAGAAGCACGGATTCGTTATTATTCCATCATTTCATTATTTGGGTGGACTTTGTGATCAAGTATACCTCATTAATTATTATTCCTTTTCCATGCATGAAGCCATATATCATATCGAGATTTACTGCATGTAATACTTCTGCCAACTGCTTAACACTAAAAGTAAGTAAAAGTTACACGAAATGATGAGTAAACAAAAAAAAATCATAGATACCGCAGGATCCATCACATGCATGAAGGAGATAGAAAAGACTGTATGAGTAAAATCTTCTTTCAGCTGCACTGAAAATGGACGCAAATAATCCACGACATGAGGTAATACTCACATTGCTAAAATAAAAGACAATGTCTGACCTTAAAGTACGTGACAAAGATCAGATGCTTTATACAAAGAAAAAAAGCTGTATGCTGAATTACTTAATGACAGCAGAGGGTACGCCCACCGAGAAAGGTTGAAACCCCCTGTTGTAAACAACGACATCAGCTCTGTGCAGTAATCCTAAATCTTCTTCTGTTTTCTATATAACATACAGTGTTGCACTGAGGCGACGATAGACTCTCTGGAGACGCAACCGTAGATGAGCAACAATTACACCCAAGGGGCTGCACTGTATCTAGAATGACGCGACTACGCGGAAGAGACATAATGTGTGAGTTATGGTCTGCTATACTGGTGGTATCCTGATCTTTGAAAGAAAGAAAGAAGGAAAGAAAGAAAGAAAGAAAGAAAGAAAGAAAGAAAGAAAGAAAGAGCTGATCTGATTATAAGTTTTGCAAGACGGGAATTATGGCCGACTCCGAGGCCAGACGACTTTTGACGTACTGCTCTTGCTTTTGGAAACCCGAGTTCTCATAATTAAGAAGATTTATGGGAAATTTTGTTCGTCTACAATGATAAAATTTGCACTAGGGTCTGTTTTTTTTTTCTTCTCTACTTTGTTTAGAGCCACATGATCGCCCACCCTCCTCCCCACAGAAAAAAAGAGTTCAACTGGGAGCGTTTTTAAGTTATGTGCAATATAGAAAAAACAAAACAGGAAGGTCAGTCGCCATCGCTTAACTGCAATTGCTCAGTTTAGGCACGGAAAACAAAATTGCGAGTAACAGGTGCTAAGGTTGCCAAGGGTTGCCATTAACCAGTAATATTTATATAAAAAGTATATTTCCTGAAAGATGTTGCAATCAGGTAGATTCTACTTTATGTCTGATGGCATTACAGAGTATCATGTGAAAGTGCACAGTTTGGTTTGGTCATCCCTTTGAGGGGACCTCTTACTCACTTCCCTGCCTTTTTTCTTAAAAGTCTCTTTTATGATATTTGTTCGGATGCAAATATAGGGATCAACGCTTGCAAAATGGGCATGGCATTGTCACTGTACGTTGTCAGGGAGCTGAAAAGGGCACTGTGTGACCAACTACATAAGCAAAATTTTATCAGAAAACATGTAAAAAGGTTCAAATGTGACGCTTCAACAATAGAATCCTCGTTCCCAGTTTTGGGGGGACTTAATTTGCATTTTCTCTACATGAATAAATAGAAATACAATTAAGGCTCAGATACTGCGAACAATATCACGTGAAACACATCTAAGGCAGATCGATATTTTGTCCAGTGGTTTTCCACATTGTCGGTAAACAAAAAATAGAATGCTTATGTAAGAAACACAATTATGAGTATGATCATAATATGCATACCCCTTATACTCCAAACTAACGCCGACAATAACAAAGTAGAGAGTTGAATGACGACTTCAGCGAGAAGCACGTATTACAGTCTTCTAGCAGCACGGAGATAATAACTCAGTAGATCTATTCGCTTACTGGTAAGAATAATTACACTTGCCTTAAAGGTTAAGAGTCATAGGTTATAACGTTAGAAACTGTGATAAATCCAACAAATGTAGCTAAGCCAGTTCAGCAATTTAATTCCTCGTTACGAATTGTCAAGCAGGCAAAGGTGGATTTTGTCATTAGCCATCCTTTGACCCAAAACTCGCGCTTTTAGGGAAACCCCCCCTGAGGACGGGAAATACACCTTTACAGACAAGAGGAGGATGGAAAAAGAGTACGAATGCCCATTTCTTTATTTGGTTTTTGTTTTCAAAACTTGTTGG
This sequence comes from Ellobium chinense, assembly GCA_033807755.1. Taxonomy (NCBI): domain Eukaryota; kingdom Metazoa; phylum Mollusca; class Gastropoda; order Ellobiida; family Ellobiidae; genus Ellobium; species Ellobium chinense. The sequence goes on from JAWQUT010000005.1 coordinate 2,592,771, forward strand.
TATGAGATGATTTGCCTCAAACATGGCCGTCATATGGTACCGTGGGGTTCTGTGCAAAGTCTTTCTTGGAATGCATCCATACTTACGGGTGTGAATAGAATAAAAATATTCTTTTGAGACATCTCTGCTCTTTTCCCGCTGACCTATAATAAAACCTCTCTCACTCTCCGCTTTCTCCGCCCTAGCGTCAGGCGGACCCTGTATACAGGCTCTTATATAAAGCTGGTACATTTATGTAACAAAATGAAACAGTAAACTAAGTTCATTATCCGGGCTAGACTTCTTTACATAACATCCTCCACTTCTGTCTCTCTCTCTGTCCGTCTGTCTCTCTCTCTTTCTTCCCCATCTTTTCCTCCTAAGGGGCATTGTCGCCAATGCACTGACGACAAACATTGATTCTTATAACTATATAGATCTAGACTAGCTTGCTTCTTCCGCAGCCTGAAGGTATATACTAGACGAGTCATACATGATAATAAAGAGACAGGGAATATTAAGAAAGTTAGGAGTCCTAACTGTCTCTATGAATTACCTGCGAATATACTTTGGTTTGAATGTTTTCTTGACAGTATTTATAGTTTTCAAGTCTATTCATCTAGGGGCAAGCCAACCATATACAATATAACGTCACATCAATATAAAAGAATGACTGAATAAAAAACCATATATTTTATGTACAACTGTCTCTAACATTTAAACATTGACATCTCTGTCTCTTTCTCTTTCTCTCTGTCTCTCTCTCCCACTAACTTTCTCTCTCCCTATCTCACACACTTTCTCTCTCATTCACTCACTCACTCTCCCCATTACAGTGAACATAGAGTTTGCAACCATATTCGGAGCCTCCTAAACAATCCCAAAGTAGATTTTCCTATTTGAAGAACATTCGGTAATGGTTTCCTTGACTTACACAACAGCTTAACAATATCATGACAGAGAGCAAGGCTATGGGTCTTCAGAGCAAGGAGGACCAGGTGGATGGCCTTAGATGGTTTTTGATCTACGTACCAACAAAATTTTATTGACTCCTCAGCAGTTGTTGCCTACTCTAGTCCTTCCTCCCTTTCATCATAACACCCATCCTAAAACCGAAAATAAAAATAATCCAGAACAGCGATCCTAAGACAGCAGAGAAAGAGAGAGAGAGAGAAAAAAAAACAACGTCAACGACACAACGGTTAATTACATGTTCTGTAAATTTATTTGCTACCCCGTTCCTTTGTTCCAAATTATATAATAATTCTTCCTTTCCAGCATTTTTAAAACCTTGTTCGCGGACAGCCGCTGTCTGGGAGTGGGTGGCAGTGGTCGTGATAAAATGATAAAAATGCTGCTGGCGATGAGAGTGGCAAGGATAATAACAGATATTAGTATGTTTCTCAGGTAATTTTCTGACACCACCCGGTACTATTTGCAACTATGACATTAGTGTGTGAATTATATCATTCTGTGTACGACAACCTGAGTTTTTCTTGTTGGTGGTACTGGTGGGGGTGTGTGTGTGTGTGTGTGTGTGTGTGTGTGTGTGTGTGTGTGTGTGTGTGTGTGTGTGTGTGTGTGTGTGTGTGTGTGTGTGTGTGTGTATGAGTGCTCGTGTACTTCAGAGAGTGAAAGAGAGAAAAAAAGAGAGGGAGAGAGAGAGGGAGAGGGAGAGAGAGAGGGAGGGGGAGAGAAAGGAGAGAGAGAGAGAAAGAAAGAAAAAGAGAACATATTTCAAGGAGTTCTATACCAATTTGGAATATATTCCAAAATGGAATATATACAGACAACGTCGTCTATCCGGAGATGCTGCGGAACTGAGACAAGGTAAAACTTTTGTGTGTCTCTTCCTGACTGTTTAACATCCCTGCTCTATCTATTCACTATCTATCTCTGGCGTTGTATCACCCTCTCTCCATGCTTTCAAATCCAGAGCCTGCCCGTACCTCAAAGGTTTAGGTGATTATATGTTCAACCTCTAACTCATTTGGTTTATAGTATGATGTCCGATTCCCGTTCGTAGAACGGGCACTTTAGCTAGTAATAATAATAATAATAATAGTAATAATAATAGTAATAGTAATAATAATAAGATGTAATATTATTATTAATAATACTGCAATCATAATTTCATTTATTTAGCTAAGGACAGACAGACAGACAGACAGGCAGGCAGGTAGGCAGACAGGCAGGCAGACAGACAGACAGACAGGCAGACAGGCAGGCAGGCAGGCAGGCAGGCAGGCAGGCAGACAGACAGACAGGCACACAGGCAGAGACCACGGACCTAACAGCTGGATGAAAAAATCTATTTCGAATCACACCATCCAATCCGCCTTATCGCAACTTGCTTAAACGCAATACCTCTATGATAACAATCAAACACTTTGTGTTTAAAGTCACCGCATAACTGCAATGATAATAACATCAGAAGCCTCCCCCCCCTCCCCCACAACCCTTCCTTCCCCCACACAGACACACACAAAGTTTACTTAATTTCAAAGTTCAGTAACTTTAACAATTCAGTTCTTATTCAGCTGACAATTGGCACACGTTAAGAGGTGGTTAGTTGCACATTAAAATTCNGAGAGAGAGAGAGAGAGAGAGAGAGAGAGAGAAAGAACAAGAAAGCATATTCCAAGGAGTTCTATACCAAATTGGAATATATTCCAGAATGGAATATATACAGACAACGTCATCTATCCGAATATGCTGCGCAACTGAGACAAGGTAAAACTTTTGTGTGTCTCTTCCTGACTGTTTAACAGCCCTGTTCTATCTATTCACTATCTATCTCTGGCGTTGTATCACTCTCTCTCCATGCTTTCAAATCCACAGCCTGCCCGTACCTCAAAGGTTTAGGTGATTATATGTTCAACCTCTAACTCATTTGGTTTATAGTATGCTGTCCGATTCCCGTTCGTAGAACGGGCACTTTAGCTAGTAATAATAGTAATAATAATAATAGTAATAGTAATAATAATAATAGTAATAGTAATAATAATAGTAATAGTAATAATAATAAGCTGTAATATTATTATTAATAATACTGCAATCATAATTTCATTTATTTAGCTAAGGACAGACAGACAGACAGGCAGGCAGGTAGGCAGACAGGCAGGCAGACAGACAGACAGGCAGACAGACAGGCACACAGGCAGAGACCACGGACCTAACAGCTGGATGAAAAAATCTATTTCGAATCACACCATCCAATCCGCCTTATCGCAACTTGCTTAAACGCAATACCTCTATGATAACAATCAAACACTTTGTGTTTAAAGTCACCGCATAACTGCAATGATAATAACATCAGAAGCCTCCCCCCCCTCCCCCACAACCCTTCCTTCCCCCACACAGACACACACAAAGTTTACTTAATTTCAAAGTTCAGTAACTTTAACAATTCAGTTCTTATTCAGCTGACAATTGGCACACGTTAAGAGGTGGTTAGTTGCACATTAAAATTCTCTAAGTGCGGTAGCCATGTCAGAGCTGACAATAATTTAATACATTCTTAGCTCTAATAGCATTCTCAGTGTACGTCTAAACAGACTGGCTCCGGTACGCCATATTTTTACCTTTTTATTGCATGTAAAATGTATTGCACCCGTTTAATAACACTTATAAGATAAAATCTATCTCGTAATATGCTTAAATGTTTATCCCAGTTTAATCCTAATTCTAGACGTTATTGGATTCGGAATTTAGAAAACCGTTTTTTTTCTCTTTGTGTTTGACTATCCCTTTTAAGGAACTTCTTTCATGCTCCGGAGCTTATGCAGAATAACACAGCAAACCGACTTACTTCATAATAACACAGCAACTTTGCCTGAAATCTCAACACATACCGTGTATTTCACTGCAAGATTGTTTTTCTTTTTTGCTCCAAACTTCAGTGGACTGAATCACAATTTCAAGTTTCTTTATCACTTATATGTTTTCTAAAGTAAAGACTCGAAAAAAAACAACATGTATGGATAACAATCATTTACAGTATTCCAGTACTACATCCTACAGTATTCACCAACTTACTGTGCAAGATTGACCCACATAATAATTATGGTATCCATCAAAATGAGGTCTAAGTCGCTTTTTTTTTTTTTACCTCAAAATGTCCTTAGTAGAATAAAACAGCTTATTAAATGTACTGCTATCACAATAGACATAATGGTCTAGGTCTATTTTGACTCTTAGATATAATCACTCGAAGTGACCAGGAGTCAATTCGGTGCTGTGAAGAAAACTGTGAAATCGCAGTGAAGAGTACATTAACATTATAGAAGAACTTAACTCTGTCTCATGACAGACAGACAGACAGAAAGACAGACAGACAGACAGACAAACAGACAGACAGACAGACAGACAGACAGACAGAGTATTTTTGCTTGATTATTATGTTTATCATTTGTTATAAATGTATTGATATTGGCCCTTGGCTCCTAAAAGAAATAAACTTGAAACTGTATCCATGGTAACGTACTATAAATATTAGCTAGTAACATCACATATTTTGCGTGAGAAATGATTTTACACTCGATTCTCACAACAAATAAAACTTTTCAATTCGTCTGGTCCCAATCGCCCTCTGAGCTTAACATCTCCGTTCCTTGTCTAGAGTGGCATAAGCCAACCTATCGCGTGACACATATTTTGCTCCTCTTTACTTTATAAGCAAAGTGATGAAGCGCTCTACTCAACCCATCTTTCATATATCATGCATAAATAACATATTGGGAGACAATTACACGCACATTTTATCTTCCTTTCTCTTTGGTATTACCTTTAGTTCAGATAGAACGTTTGAAATGAATCACACAAAACAGTTAATACATCCTATGTAATAAAGAGCCAAACAATTATTTTATGTGGACGAGTAAGGAGGAAAAGTAGTCTTGAGTATGGCGGTCTTTCTAATATGAAAAAAGAAACTCTCTTGTGAGGAAAATCTGTCTACATCCTGACGCCCCCTCATTAATTTCTTAGCACATACCGGCTCCCCTATGAAAAATATCACAGTAGGTGCTGAAGAAGTAAGACTCTTGAGAAAACCATCTCAGAGCGAGATTGCTGCATTGGTATAAATAAATGGGGCACTAACAACAATTCATTTTCACTGAATGGCTCGGGTGTTCTTGGGGTACTATGGGCTCTTTAGAGTCGCTTGCTTGTTTGTACACGTGGATTTAGTCATGTAGACAAGATAGTCTGCAAGGTACGCGTTGTTCCTGACAGATCTGTTCTATACCTAATTAAAATGTCCTGAACCCTATCGTCTTAACTGTGATCTTAACATTCCCTCAAAGTATTCCTAAAAATATGCTTGGCACATGAAGGTGACCTGTTGGCGTGGTGAGAGGAATGAGTGACTTCAGGTTTTCATTGTTTTCCAGGCACAAACCACATCTATTTAAGCAGAGTAATAAATAATAATAATAATAATATTAACAATATAATAACAAATTAACAAATAATAATAATATTAACAATGGTAGAGATAATATAACAAGAAGATCATTTGCACGTCTTATATTGAGGCAATTGCCTAGTCAACGCGTTTTTACGTAAGTGATATATCGACAGGCCAGATCATTCAAGAAATGTTTAGCTCCTCGGGAGGCATACCATACCCCTGCCACATATTGCCGGTAAGCACACGTATTCTGACAAATTCTTTCACTGCCAATATCCAAGTACCGATTTTCAAAACGGGTAGACTGAGAAAGATTTACATGAAATGCTTTTCCACCGCAGTTACAACAGGACCATGACGAGTGTCGAACCCACTGACTCCAGATCTAAGTCCACGGCGCAAGCATTCGGCCATTCCGCTCCACACATATTAAAGACTAAGTGCTGTCTTCCACACAAAGTGGGGTTTGATTCCTGACTGAATGTGGCAGCGACAAGCCACACCCAACCACATGATCTGCCAGTTTAAAATCCATTATCATCCAACAAAGTGACGGAGTGATATTGTGTGCGAATATTTTGAAGTAACTAAATTTACTCTCCAGCAAAGTAGATCCTGCAAACGCTTGTTATTATATAAGAAATGTACACAGACTAATTTTCTGTCTATAAAAAAAAAAAAAAAACAACTTTGGTAATATTGATTTGTGGAGCGGCCGTGGGAGAGTCGAGAAATCAATTGAAAAACTGATCAGAATAATTCGGACATTTTGGCAAAATTCTGACAGCTTTGGCAAAACCTCATGCTGATATATACGTACATGTAAGTCATCCTGTCCCAGAGGGAAGTATTTCATAGGCTACGATTTTTCTCAGGTTTGGTTACTGATCCTCCTTTCAAAGGGTAAGTGTGTTATACTGCAATAAACTGCAAACGTAAACGTGATTTATAAAAGCGCGGAAAGAGCAAAGCACAAAGGAGCGGTTATGTTTTTTTTTCTGGTTTTTGTTTTGGTATCTCTCTGTTCATCTAACAAAGGTGGATAGCAGTGAAAAAATAACACAAATATTATGGTACCTGGTCACTGAAGCACTCCACATTCACTGCTTTGCGGTAAGATCTGAAATTCAGAAAGAAGAAAACGGTCCACTTCATTCCTGTTTCAACAGAACTGAATTTCTGCGCCACACTCTCCGTAATTACACTCCCTAACATTTTAATAAATCTCACGCCGTGATGTCCACTGGAAACCGGAGTAATAGTGAATTACTCTTAATTGCGTACTTCGTAAATAATACGGTATCTAGACTAGTCTTTTGATATTTTCTGTTCACGAGTATTATGAAAAGAGAGGATGGTAAGCATCCAGAAGTCAAAAAGATATCCAGAGTGTTGGTTTTATGAAGATGTGGATTATGAAGTGATTATGTCTACCAGAGCCGGTAGTACTGAAAATTGAAACTTAAAACATTCGAGGCTAAATGTAAGTGTTTACATGGGTGAAATTGAAATTTTGTTTTAATTTAAGCGCAGTCTTTCTGTTCAGACTTTCTAAAGATCTTTTTTAATACATTATGAAGTAGCACATCCATGCGAAGCGACATACAACTAAACAAAAATAATTCGAATTAAAGGCCTTGTCTTCGTTACAGAACATTAGACGATTCGTTATATAAACATAGATTGATGTTCTGGTCCATACTTCCAGGATGTTTGCTTATTTTGGTACGGACGTAAACTTCTGGAATTGGGTATTCTCATGGACTTTATACCAACCGAGTCATTGATTAAAGAAAAACATCTCTTGCCCTCATGAGGAATACGAGACCAAATTTCTGCTACACATGGGAGTGCCAAGGAATGCCAAGTCAACAGCAATGATATATGTTTCTTTCTTCCACCACTGACAGTCTTTATCTTGCGGTCAGAATCGTTTAGAATACAACCACATTATTGTCCTTTGTGACTCGGAGGCGTCTAGGCCAATACATATCATTTGAACAGCCGGAAAAACATTCACATCTTAAGACAGGGAATTTAGTTGCCAGTATGGCTCTCAGAGCACCTATTTTGGTTACAGACCTGTAATGGGATTGGACCCTTTTTTCCTCTATGGGCTATATTAACATTTTGAACTGCCTTCTGAACCCAAAGCTTTAGCTATCACCTAGACCCATACTCATTTTGTGGCCCAAATTTTAAGACTTACCCAACTCTAGCAAGCCCATTGAAATTTTGAGCTTGGTTACTATTTGTAAACAGAGCCTACATTTTTCACTGGTCAACGCCAAACCCCTCCTCTTCCGCCTGAGCACACCCTTGACCTGGCAGTTCCAGCCCAGGGCTAAATAGTGCCTGGCAAAATAAAGTAAAATGGACACAGATTCCCATGATATCAAAATTTCACCCCTGGAGCTCTTATTACTGGAAGCAGGGCATGCCAAAAGAGGGAAAAGGGGAGATGAAATATACCCCCTAAGTTCTAGGACCCAAAAGTGAAAGTACAATTATATAATTACAGGCCTGTAACCTTTGATATCAGTGACTGGGATTCAAAGTAAACATAGAGAACAGCCAGGAGTCACTGAAGAGTGACAGTATGATTTAAGAGGTAATGTTCAGCAAATACAAAGTGCAAATACAAAGCACTTACAAAAAAAGTGGGAAGAGAAAAAAAAAAGAACAATGAAAAGAAGAAAAGTTGACTAATACGTGTGTATCTACGACAAAAAGTCGCCAGATCCTCATCGAGCCAAACTACGGTATCGCAAAAGCTCCCCAAACATCGCTATCCAGTGACAGTATACTAACGAGTTCAATATCCAACCCGACCGCGGGACTACCGTTCTGCTGATCTTGCGTCTTCAGTGCTTGCGACTGTCATGGAGGCGGCTATGGGTTGAACCAATTTCGTCAATTAAAGATCAATGTGGCACGTGTCTCCCCTTGCTCATCTTATACTGCTTTAACGCCTCTGTGGATGCTCTTGGGCAACGGAGTTGTGGCGCTGATCAGTTCACCTCACAATCAGGTGCACTGGAACGTTGCCAGGATCAAGGGTGCAGACACTGTTGGGGTGTAAAATCAAACTCAGAGGAACAGAAAAGGTCACACTGAACCAAGCTTCGATTCTCCATTCCTTCGTCTTTTATCTAAACAGATTCTCCACCCCTCGATTCTCAGTCAGTTTGATTTCGATTTTCGATTAGTATCTTATGTACGAATTCGAGAAAAATTGCAGCCCCATTGCTGATATCCTGAACATTGAGTGCAGTTCATTTAATCTGTAGACACAAAGTATTTCATTCATGTGCCGACTGAAACATTTTCCCCTTTGTTTGCTCAATGTTAATTAGTCCATGTTTAGACGCGAACATGGAAAGCGTAATGAAAATAATCAGGTAGGATGTTCCTGACTGGCGTGAGGCCACACAACAGAATAAACAATCTCCAGAACCACTAACAGCGGATGGCGCAACACACCATCATGGACATCAGACCCACATTCTCAAAATGCAGCGACTAGCAAGTAACCTACGGGAAAAGCTGCCATTTTTTCTCATGCTGCAAAACAAAACCAAAAAAAAGATTCCGAACTCATGTAGAGACAGACGGTATGTGTTAGAAACATCACTTATACTTATATAAGGAATTTAAGTTTTGTTTCATTTTATGAGACACACCATACACTGCACGCTGGAGAATAGCAATTTTTTTTTTGGCTGTTGGCGGAAGTGAGTGAAGAGAATGGACAAGAGAGGCGATGTGTATTGTCCTGGCCAGCTCGATGGCCGTTTTATAAAGGTCTTCTAAAGGTCTGGGTATGGCTGGGAGATTTAAAACTAAGAAAATCTTAGCATTTTAGCTCGTTCCCGTATCACATGAAGTGGATCTTAAACTTCAGTTCACACTGACAGACAAATGCAAACAAACAGACCTTACACGGAACCAAAATGTAACATAGCATGTGGTTCACAGTCAAGCCGTGAACTTAATAACAACATTCAGCGTTACTGGGTCAAAGTACACTGAATCATTTAGTGTGCTAAAGAAGCCGATCTGCTCAAGTGGTCTGAATTAGTAGCGTGTTCGAGCGAAACCAAATAAATTGCCAAGACGAAACAGGCATGATATATTTTCTTACTAACTCCACGAATGACTTAGATCATAATGTGTTCTTAGCCATCTTGCATACTAGAAAAAGCCATATGTATGTTGTAAGCGACGAGCGCTAGTGCATAAATAATCTGAGAGTATCAAGTGGCTGGAGGGACGAGAGAGACACTATAGCTGTACTGAGGTAGTCCTCCAGCCACTTGATACTATCAGACACAGCATCATGTCGTAAGACTGTTTGCATGTGACTAACCCTTAAGTTTGCAAACTGACGGACCCTTAAGATACACAATTTAACATTTGGACATTGAATGCATGTGCACGAATCAGTATGTAAGCAATTAACCATCTTAAATTCTGGGACCCATAATTAATTATCCACATTTACCCTATTATTGTTATTTTTTTATCCAAAGTCAATGAACGCGCAAGCTTAAGCACATATTACATGACTGAGTGACAAAGGCCACTGACTTAGAGACGCCAACGCACACGCACACACACACACACACACACACACACACACACACACACACACACACACACACACATACATACACACACACACACGCACACACACACAACACACAAACACACATGCATGCACACACACACATGCACACACACAACATACACACACATGCACACACATACAAACACACAAGCACACACATATATGCATGCACATACACATGCACACACACACACACACACGCATGCAAATATACATGCACACACACACACACACACACATGCACACACACAAACACACACACATGCATGCACACATACACACACACACACACACACTCATACACAGACACACTTGAATAACTGTAAAGCAGTGTTTCGTTCGCAGCAAACACTAATGCATGAATAAGCCTCAGTTTAATCTGTGCCGACGCCACTGATCTTGACCCTATTCGCAGAAACGAAATCTAAAGAAAACTTTTTTTTCCTAGAATTCAGGTTCCGTTACGGGTGGCAAACATTTTATTGTTATCTAATAGCATGTACGCATAGATCAAGGCCGGCCTTCCCCGAAGTTTCTGTTTCGACCACCTCTTTAACTGTGACGTGCTTACATAATGTTCTTCTTGCCTTGCAGCCACGGCGACGGGTGATCTCATTGGACATTTTGTGTCATTGGTTTCTGAACATTGATTGCTAACATGGAGCGGCTTAAGCGTTTGGTTTAAGTGTAGGTCTACAAGACAGTATTCTCTGAAAGGTCTGATATCTTCGACGTCCATGCTAATATTTTCGCTTTGTTTTGAACAGAAGGGGCTTACAGTGCATTAGGTTATTATTATCTTTTTCGGTATGTAAACTGGAGACAGTCATTGTATGCTTTGCAAGAGGACTAGCGTGTTGACTGGCGATAAGGGTGTACAGTTTTCTTCAAGCCAGTTTTGTGAAAAGCAGGTGAGAGATTGAATATACCATGTTAGTACATGTTGCTGGTTTGTCGTGGCAAAATGGAGATACGTTACGCCTTATTCAGATAGTTTAACTTTACGCCTTGCTTGGGTAGTTTAACATTACGCCTTATTTGGATAGTTTAACGAGCAAAACCAAATAGTTTTACGATGTCGTGCTGTCTCACTGTAAGACCTAGATTTACTTTTTTGTTGTACACTTAAATATGTTGTATACTGCAGCATTCTCATGAAAAAGAACGCTGTATCGTATGATGACAACTTGTTAAAAACAGCCACCTGGCTACCACAAGTATTAGTTTGTGAAGTTGCATAACGAAAATGCACAATAGTTGCCTTGCTGATAATGATCACTTGTTACTATCGACCAAGGCGGCCAGCTGTCTACACTATGTATTCTTACACTAAATTTACGAGTAACGTTTCTCTCAGAGAGAAAAAAAGGAAGTGACAGAAGAATAAGAGAGAGGATAGATAGAAAGACAGACAGACAGACAGCTAGCTAGCTTGCCAGCTAGCTTGCTAGATAGATAGATAGATAGATAGATAGATAGATAGATAGATAGATAGATAGATAGATAGATAGATAGATAGCAACTGTAAGTAATATAATGTAAGACTTTTTCATAGCGTGTCATTCGAGAAGGTTAAAAATACTGAAGGCTGAGAATCGTGTCCTCTATCAATCATCAGCTGGGAACTAACAATGTGCTATCATGTCATCTGCCTCTCACTTGACTAGAATGAGGCATTATGTTCTGCGCAGTTACTAGCTGAATGGTATCATGCTATATATCTTGGAGTTTTCTTGGAAAATGCATAGTTCATTATGATCATTCAATGTCGTTTAGAACCTGACCAGTCCTCAGTGACTTCATATGTGACTTCTTAAATTCAGTAAATTTAATTATTCTTACAAACCGAAGGCCTTATTCGCGGATCACAGAAAGGATTGTCCGTTTTCGTTTTCAGAGTAGGCACTGGAAATTGTTCTCTAATTCACCCCATTTTGAACGAGTTCTGTACTCTTTATGTTGAAGTGAATCATTGATCCATGTAATGATTAGTCTACTCGCACATCCAGCGAGAGCATTTTTTTATATGGCCCAAGACAAATGAAATGTATAAGACTGTAAAGGAGAGCTTACAGATTTTTATGTCTCCAGGTGCAAAATGAACTTTCTCTGGATGGCTAAGACCTTCCTTGTTGTGCACGGAATATGGTGGACACTGAACCTGGGACCGTGTCTTTGCCTGGGGATCCTAAGACCAGCAATAAGTGAAGGTGACAGTGTCACTTTGGTCTGCGGTGGGATCACCTTTTCGGCTGATGGGTACATATTGTGTGTTACAGCTGTCGTTAATGGAGTGTTATTGTTGTTCCTATAGCTGTTGACGTTTCAGTGGGCGTTCTTTTATTTCACGAATAGGCATTGTTTTTAATGACATACTGATTATAGGCATTTAAAAAAAAATGATATACTCATTATATATAACGAGTACTATTAGATCTACCGGCAGTATTATAACATTACATAACCAACTAATAAATATACTTTTCAATATTGCTCATGAAAAGTGAAGAGTATGTCCTGAAGCAGCTAAGGAGAAATTATATTTGAACACTGTTTCCACCTCTTTGATCAGTCTTTTTCTTAATCAACTCTTGGTAGCTAAAAGAAATACTTCCTTGCGTCGCTTCAGAGCATCAAGCGAGAGCTTGCGCGTTAACGACGGGATCTCTTACTATCGTAAAATTTACATACACTCTGCATGTTAACGCTACTGAGGGTGCATTCATCACCAATGCACTAATGTAATTCCTACGACGTAAAGAGATCCCATCGTTAATGCCCAACTGTGTGTGTGTATGTATGTGCATGTGGTTATGTGTTTTTTTTTTCTACCTTCTGCCTTAACAGAGACATATCCTGGACGAGACAAGCAGATGGTCAAAACTCAATGAAAGTTTCATACTGTCAGCACAATAGAGAATGCAAAAACTCTGTCTCGAATCGCTACATAGCGGCAACCATTTTCAACCACAGCACTCTGAAAATTCTTAACGTGACCTATGAGGAGAGAAATGCACTCTTCAGCTGTAAAATCCAGAATTTCAGCCCTCAGAAAACGGAGGCTAGAGTTTTCACGTCATGGAACTTTTCCAATATCTACCACATTCCCGAGAATGCGAAATGTATAGCCAATATCCTCGACGATGACGGCGTAAACGTGACATGTAAAATACAAAAGGTTTACCCTGGTATCGTTTGTCGCCTGTTTCAGCCTGGTCAGAACGCAGACGAAGTTGAGGACTTTGTCAAAACATACACTAAGCACCGCGACAGCAACGTTACGTATTACGCAGCCTCGTGCTCTACTGTTAGATACCCAGCCTCGCCAGGAAACTATACATTTACAGTTCAGATATTGCCTGACGTAAATGACAAACATGTTCCAAGCATTACATCAGAGACAAATGTTGTGACAATTATCTCTGAGCCGAAAGTACACGTTTACCAACCTTCTATGGAGATATGTCCAGAGCGAAATCAACTACCGGAAATACTGTGTAAGGCATGGTGGTTGCCCTTGAATGTTACCATGGAGTGGAACCTCGACAATGTGACCATTGGCCACAAAAACATTCAGAACAACGTAACAAGAAGTGATACATTTTACACACATACTTCTATATACAGGGTTCAACCATCAATGTCACATGACGGTAGTGAAGCGGTTTGCAAGGTTTATATCAACGATGCTGCGAAAGTCAAACCCCACATAATAAGTAATGCAACAGTTTTGAAACTTAACGGGCCACCCTCTGAGCCCCCACAGTTCGAATTTAAGGATGGAAGGAATGTCAGCAAAGTGTGCGAAGTAGAAGAGGGAGAAAATGTCATCCTGTTGTGTACAGTAAAAGGAGGTACCCCTAAAGTATCTTCAGTGGACGTGAAGTGCGGATTCCCTAACGGCACCACATGGACACCAGAGGTAAAGGTCGTCCAGTCACCCAAGGGCGACGCAAGTGTGTCTTTCGTCTTTCCCAGTGCCAGAGATTTTCACGGAACTTTTTGCAACTGCTCAGCTGATCATATCAACAAATGCTACAAGTTAATCGCACTTGTCAGCTTCAAGGTGGTGTACCCAGGTTACACGCATCCGCCAAGACCATATAGCAGTGTTGACCACTCAAGTGTAATATCTTACATTGTTATTGGCTTGGTATTAATCATGATTCTAATTGTGCTCATTGGGACAATGTTGTTTGCAGGATGTGAAGTATTACAGCTATCCCGTACTTCGATATTTCGATACTTCGATTGTATGCACAAGGGCAGAATCAGTGATGAAAAATGTAGGAGTCAGGAGCACATATATGCTGAAATCGACAGTATTGGGGGGTCCCCAAATCCAGGTGGTTGCCCTCTGAGTTTCCATCCATTGCTCCTTGATGACCCAGTCGAAACACCAAGTCATGATTCGTCAGGTTTGCGAATGGACGCGCCATCAATTGACAATTTATCAACATCATTTTCGCCATCATCATTACTTTCATCTACTTACATTAATTCTAGGACTTATAATTTTCGATGTAACATAGGCCAAAGGTCTCGTTCTGATTACATTAATGTCGAAAACGGTTGCTCATGTCCCAACGGTGTTGAAATTCGGTGCACTGGAGATAGTGATATTAAAATTGGACGTTCGAACACAGATGTCGTTGAGTTTCACACACTAATCAATGATAATTATATTCAGCCTTGCACTCCCTCTCCCCAACCGTCACTGAAACCAAAATCTTCAGCGGTGCTGAAACCAGGGGAAGACTCCTTACAAAAGATTTGCAGCATAGATACACCTATGGAAACATAGTTAAATGGTGCGCGAATGTGATGTCTTCAGTGATGTCACTGACGGCGATGGGAATACTAAAAATGATAAATGTGGCAACATCTGTCTCATCGACAACCATCACAGCTGTCCCTCTAGCAGCATTCCTATGTTGGATACTGAAATCCTTCAGCTGTCGTACACTAGTGACGGTGATCAGACATCACCAGATGACAATCGGTTAAGGACAGAACGGTTTGTTAAAGTGGCCATACACGACAGAGGTTGCCTTGAGGGATACCTTGAAGCTGCCGTTAGGTCGTCTTGAGGCCACCTTGAGGTCGACGCGCGCAATTTGTGCACAGACACGACAAAATCCTAGTTTGTCAATAGTATGGCGTCTACCAGTCAAGAAGAAGTAGCGCTGGCAAGTTTAGCAGTGTTGTTGTTGTTGAGACAGAAGCGAAAGAGATTCCGGTCTAAATAATGGCTTCTCCACCGAAATAAGGCAAACACACAATTTAATCTAGGCATTTAGATCAACGAAAAAAACCAAAACAAAACAACAAATCATCAACAACTCTGGCGCAGACAGAATTTATACAGGTCACACTCAGGCCTAAGTGTTGTTTTTGTTTTGACCTGTGCCAGGCCTGCGCAGTGTCCACGCCACGCATAGGACACGCACAGGCCATGCAAAGGCAGATCTCAAGGCAAACCTGTGTCGTGTATGACCCTCATTTATCTTGTGCTCGTGCCAAATAAGGACAGAAGAATCTTATGAGCTTAAATTCCAAGTAACCATTCCATAATATTCCAAGTTTATGATGTGTAGCGAGTCGGTGTGTAAAACTTTATAACAGAAAGTGAGAGACCTGACTCATTACAAAAAACGTATAAGGATCGAAGTAGTGAAATCTTATCACCGCCATGTCGTGGCACCAAAAAAAAAAAAGTTTCTGAAAGCTACAATTATGTGCATCAGTTTAGTGTTGCAGTTACTCAAAGCTCATTCCCTATCTAGATGATGACCAATCGGAAGAAGACGGAAACCATGTTTGATATTCTTTCGCTTTAAATTGCCTTCACACAAAGTATAAATAAAACAAAGTATGGGGCTACAGAAGTGTGTACTGTCTTCAAGCAGCGTGTTATAGACAGTCCACTTGATGTTCAACCGCGATGTGTCAGAAGATAATATCTTGATTAGGAGTTTTATTTCCTGAGAATATTCCTTTAATATCAACGTCGCAAGACTAGTCACGTTCGCATATAAAAACTTATCATATGTTATGACTACTATAGGATAGACTTGTATGTACCTGCCTTTGCATGGCCTGCACAGGCCGCGCACAGGTCAAAATGAAAACAAAACCAAGGCCTGAGCGTGACCTGTATAAATTCTGTCTGCGTCTACTACAGTCAGTCTCATAATTCTCTTACCACCTCATCCCCCAACCGAAGAATGAGATAAGATGAGATGAGATGAGATGAGATGAGATGAGATGAGATGAGATGAGATGAGATGAGATGAGTGAGTGAGTGAGTGAGAGTGAGTGAGTAAGTGAGTGAATGAGTGAGTGAGTGAGTGAGTCCGCAAGTCAATAAATGAGCAAGTCATTGAGGGAATGAGCGAGCAAATGAATGGATGAGAGAGACTGGGTGTGTTGAAGGAAGAACTTATATAGATCACTTTTATGCAGAGGTGTAAGTGTTTAAGCCAAAGTATAAAAACCGCCAGCATGGATGCTTCTACATGTATATATATTTCGTTTAACAATGCTTTCACTATATAGGCGCACTAGCATGCTCAAATGATTCCTTAAAAAAACTGATCTCGCTCATCTTATATTGCATAGCATGCCTAGAGTAAAGGAAACACTTTTGTATTGGTGATGTGAATGTGTATGTTCATGTTCATGTGTTTAGAGTAGAGCAACCATGAGCGGAGTGGTCAAGATATTTCAGAACCTGCCCATAACTATGGGATCGTATACCATCGTAAGAATTACATTAACTCTGCATGTTGAAAACTACCAAGGATGCATTCAGCATCGATGCACTAATGGAATTCTTTCGACGGGAAAAGATCGCATGGTTTATGCGCAAGCTGTCAACGATAATATGTTGTCTGTCCTGTCATCTGTATTTCTTATCTGTCCTGTCATTTGCATTTTCTAGCAGGTACCCTCTGTCTTGAACGGGACCGTGGAACGTGACTAGACTACCAGCTTACATATATTCATGCAAGTTGTCATTTTATCCCCTCTGGTGCCGAACGCAACTCTATGGCGTTCAAGAGCCACATAATTGGGAGTTGTCACTACAAATCAATTCTTGCATCCTTTGAGTTCTTAAGTCTAAGTGTGACCCAGTCATTCGCTAAACACCCAGTAGGGACAACTGCAAATTAGCAGTATATCTTTTGTGAACAGTTTTTTGAGTGTATTTTGTATTTTTTCGAGGTGTTCTCGATATAAAAAAAATCTGGGGTTGCGATTTTTTTTTTATTATACAGATGTTTGCCCATAATAATATACTGAACAATCTGGTCTGAGCTGTTGAAACATAAGCGTGTTAAACTTGTTGTTAAAGGTTTTGTAATATTACATTGTCTTTAGAACAGCGATAGACAGACAGACAGACAGACAGGCAGGCAGGCAGGCATGCAGGCAGGCAGGCAGGCAGGCAGGCAGGCAGATAGGCAGGCAGGCAGGCAGTAGACAGGCAGGCAGGTAGGCAGGCAGGCAGGCAGGCAGGCAATATTTCAGCGTCTGATCTATCCAAATTGCTATGTTAAAAAAAATTATTCAAGATTTTTTAAAGTTGCCACCATGTCATACCTATGTATTTATTGAGAAATGCACTATCTTTCAAGACTATGGCACGGATGGATGGATGGATGGATGGATGGATGGATGGATGAATGGATGGATGGATGGATGGATGGATGGATGCATAGATGAATGAATGGATGGATGGATGGATGGATGGATGGATGGATGGATGGATGGATGGATGGATGGATGGATGGATGGATGGATGGATGGATGGATGGATGGATGGATGGATGGAAAATGGATGAATGGCTGAATGGCTGAATGGGTGAATGGGTAGATGGATGGATGGATGGATGGATGGATGGATGGATGGATGGATGGATGGATGGATAGAGTGTGTATGAGTACAATAGCGTGCATATATCTATGTCTTTAAATGCTTGAAAGAGTGTACGCATACGAGAAGTAACATACGGGATTCTATAATGGCGAAGCTGGAATGAGTATGCGCAAAAGCCACTGTGACTTGCTTGCAACACAAAGTATAGCGAGAAAGAGAAATGCTTGGAGCATTTATTAAGGAGCTATGCTATTTCTTTCTTTCTTTCTTTCTTTCTTTCTTTCTTTCTTTCTTTCTTTCTTTCTTTCATTCTTTCTTTCTTTCTTTCTTTCTATCCTCGTTTTTCTTCTTTTTTTAAATTGTAGTTTAGGTGTTGAATCTATGTTACTGGCCCAAAGCCTATTAAAAGCTTGGTATTGAAATGAATTTCTGTTTGTTATGGATTCTCCGTTGTTGTGTGGGCTAGTTTCATAAGTATACGGGCTGGGCATTTCTAGAAAAATACTCTCAGTTTTAACGACAACGCGACTATCTATGATATTATCTAGATCACAGTGACACACGATTTATTATCATATTATCATTGATTACTTCCTGCTGGTGAAGTGCTAGTTCTACACATGAAGGGAGTGACATGGAGAGGTGACAAATGTCTACGTATTTGAGTAACAGAGGAGGACTTTATTGAGGACATGAGAGGACGAAATGTCCCCTTGTCAACTGTCACCCCCACACGCTAAATCTAGAAGTTTTAAATGATTCATGCACCGAGGGGAAATATTTGACAAATGGCATTATGGTTAAAAAACAAACAAACAACCAAAAACTAATTAGAAGTAAGACTAAGTAGACAAGCAGAATGTTTAAGGCGAGATAATGCCCTTTATCCAGAGGTTGTTATGCGCACAATATGGTGTGCAACTTATCATCTTGAGTGCATTCGGCTTCTATGCTAAATTGCACACTTAACTACTTAATGGTGCATTTTCTTCATCAAGGTGATAATCTTAGGACAGTTGTCCTTTGCGAATGTGCCGGTTGTTGAGACCAGCGGATGTCATCCGTGTGTCTTAGATACATTTAAGCATGTATGGAGGCTCTTCTCAGATTTTCTGTCTTGACGTAGAATTAAGAGAACCTAGCAATACACTTTGATCTAAAATGAAGTAACTTTGTATATAGACAAAAATTCCAAGAAAAAGCCTTTAAAGGCTCATGCGTATACGTATCTTAGTGAGTGGTTGAACTTTGATGTAAAACAACTGGTGCTTTTGCATATGACAGTTGTCCTAAGATCATCACCCTTGAGGAAGAAAAATGCACCATCCAGTACTTTGGTGTGCAGTTTTGCAGAAAAATCCAATGCACTCATGATGACAAGTTGCATATAATAAGCTTATTATATGCATTGCAAACTCTGGAAGAGATTTTAAATTTCACGTTAATCTTATTTCGGTCAATGTGCAATAACAATACTTGTATCATAAACGTAATAATCAAACAAAAGTATTTTCTTTCACTATTTTCTTTCTTCCTTTTCTTTCTTTCTTTCTGTCTGTCTGACTGTCCACCTACTCGTCCGTCCGTTTGTCTGTCTGTCTGTCTGTCTGTCTGTCTGTCTGTCCACCCTCCCCTCCGTTTATCTGTCTGTCTGTCTGTCTGTCTGTCTGTCTGTCTGTCTGTCTGTCTGTCTGTCAATTCTCTTTCGCCTTTTGCTCTAATCTCGCTCTTACTCAAGATCTCTTTCCTTCCCTTTCACTCACACATAACTACTTTTATCCACACACCCATCCACATTCTCCCTTTACACCCACCCATGGCCACACACACGGAAGGTTGTGGCTTCTCTTAAGTGGAGGGCGAAGAGAAGACGCAGACTGAAATCCTCATGATTCCTTCTTTTCTACAAACTAGCTGAGGTGTTCGGGCCCCTTCCCCTCTTTCCCGGAATGGGGAAAGGAAGGGGGCAACCAAACTCATGTCACATCTGCTAGCATTCATTCTATCCTTCTTATAGAAAAACCATTTCCATCAGAGCTATCAAGATATTTGGTTTTACAACTCCAGTATGGCAATCATAGTCTGCAAACTAAAAAGATTTTTGTGTGGATGACAGGTGTGTGCAGCAGAACTTTAAAAAATGGCATGAAGCGGTGGGGTTTTTTTTTCCAAAGTTTCGTTTACGACCCAAACCAAACATTTCCAGGACATTTTTGATGATCACCTGAACTAACAAAACCTGAAAAGGACCATGTTTGAGGCAAATGGAACTTTGCATACACATTTTCATGCCTTTCTGGGAAGTAATAGCCACGGAATGCCTGTCAAAAGAAATCGAGTGGTTTTTTTTTCTTTTAAAATAACACATACGCAGGTTTTGAAGGATGCAAATCAGGAAGGAAATTATCAACAACATTGGGGCGAAGACACGCAAAATTCATATGATGAGTCATGATAAGACAACATTTAGAGCATTATTTTAAAACGCAACTCCTCGCGACTGTGAAAGACGATGTGATTAACAGAAGTTTCAGTAGTCCTGTAACTTTTACATAGAAAAAATAATTTTGTTATTTGAAAAATTTTCAATTAAGCGGAAGTTGTCTTTACCGGGATTGCCAAAAAGCGAGGTCGCTTGTAATTCTTCTTTGATGACTCTGTTCAGATGTAAATGAAGGGTGCCAGCTGAGTTCGTATACACAGACAAAAGTTGAATATAGTAATGGTCTGCATATTCACGAGATAAACCGTGCTTCTTCTTTCTCTTGATCATTCTCCCACCCTTTTAGGGGGAAAATCTACGAATTTGTCCTGACAGCTTAGCTCACGCTCCACATGTATGATACATGCAAAACCATGCTACTCATGAAAAGGTTGAAGCAGGTTTGAAAAATGCGCCTGAATATATAGTTTTCAGCTTTCATGTATTGGTCAAAATTCAACAAAATCTCCAGGGATTAACCCCAGCATCGTTCAAGTTTGGGACCGAGGTCAGGACAAGTGGGGAGGAACTATAAAAATCTCTCTTGCTCTTCCGTGTCTCGCAGATTTTTTTTTTCTATGCATCACGAGCTGCTGCTCTCTATGGCATGAGAAAGTCTACAGACAGAACCCCAGGTGGTTCCCATCACATTTTACAGAGAAAAGTTCTTCGTGTCGCAGGCCTGCAGGGCTCCTCCATTTGTGCCAGAATCCATTATCGAGGACAGGCGACCAGCTGGGAAAAATAATAGCGCACAGATCTATCTGTCTGTTTTGCTTCCCAATTTTGTCTCCTCTTGGCAATGACAAGTCAGTCATAAAATCGGCTGAGATCGTTTAAGAAAAAATTCAACCAGTCCAAATCCCGTTGACAGGTGGACAGCTTAAATCAAAAAAAAGTTTCAAGGACTATCATGTAATCTGGTGTCTGTTTCACAGATAGGACCTCATCGCCCTGTCGATAACAGTGTCTGCTGATGTGTGTGTGTGTGTGTGTGTGTGTGTGTGTGTGTGTGTGTGTGTG
>JAWQUT010000005.1:2614200-2641314 GCA_033807755.1 Ellobium chinense
GTGTGTGTGTGTGTGTGTGTGTGTGTGTGTGTGTGTGTGTGTGTGTGTGTGTGTGTGTGTGTGTGTGTGTGTGTGTGTGTGTGTGTGTGTGGTACGTGTATTGTGTGTGTGTGTGTGTGTGTGTGTGTGTGGTACGTGTATGTGCATGTGCATGTGCATGTGCATGTGTGGAACAGCATACAGCTGAACATAGAAGCTTTCATTTGGGCGTCAGGTGAGTCAAGGGCGTGCTCAAAACTCCCTTCTTTGAAATTTGATTTTCTTGTAAAATTATAATCGATTTTAAACTTCCTAAATAAAAATTCATCAAGAGAAAAAAAACATGCTGAAAGCGAATCCTCGAAAATATGTTTGCCCTCATGGTCTGTGCTTTATCTGATTCTCTACATCTTGTGCACATGAACTTGCTTTGACAAATCATCGTAGTCGAAGATCTAAAATCGACGTAAGGTTACAGAAGCCTAGTCCGATTTGCCTCTTCGAGTCAAAAAATTGTTCTTTCTACGGTCACTTACAAGAATTCTACAATCTCTAAGTCTTCTTTAATAATTCTCAGCATTCAATGAGCTTATCAAAAACGATGTCTAAAATATAGGACTCTTACTTCGTTTTCAAGTTACGAATCATACATCGAAAGGCTTAAACAAGTTAATTAGTTTCCTTAACGACAAGTGTTCCGCACAGAAGGCCACACAGAAACCGAAGTAAATGACCCAAACTTTAGGTTTACTTACAAAATCAGGAGAAAATGCAAATTAATTTGTAGGCAGGTTCACAAATCTAGAGCCCATTCTGCGAATTTTTTCTCCTGGCCTCCGGAGGCATATGACGACATTTCATTTTCATCCAATTAGAAGTCTGTATCGATATGCCCATATCTTTGATGTTGATGTACAGATTGCCTGATGAATCAAAGTTTGAGAGAGGTCGGTGACAGAGAAAGAATTTATATTTTCCCCGCCAAAACTGGGACATGACATGACATGACAACTCACAGAATACAAGAAAAGGGTCAACCTACCCTAAATTCTTTTTACGCAAGCCGCCATCTTCCGCATGTGTCGCAGTGCTATTTAATATTATACAGACTAGATCCAGCCACGCTAGACCAATTGTTCTGATACCAAAAAAAAACCACCGCACATTCCGATTTCCAGATACGTTTTAGGAAATTTGTCAGCCCACTAGTCTATATGGATTGGGTACACTTGCAGCGTTAGGAAATTCCGCCTACGTAAACTCTAGGGGCTGCATTGAAAAGACAGTTCATAACACATAAGAGATGTTGAACGGTGAGAAAGGATGAAAATAAGGTTACAAGTCACACTCGACTTCACGGTCATGGTCACCTTGACTTTTTTTTTAGTTATATGAGATGCGCGTCTATGCGTTTGTCTTGGCGAGTTTACCGGCTGAAGCTTAACGGCTGTTGGGTTAAACGGGGAGGGGATTNGGGGGGGGGGGGGGGGGGGGAGGAGAACTGAAACCTATAGTATGTTTGAGTCTTCTGCCTGGCCCCGTTACCGCTAATCTTCTATTTGGTTTCTGGAAAGACCCCAGCCACTAAGCTACTTTTTTTTTGTTTTTTGTTGGAAGTAGCGGTGTGGCTGTGTATAAATGTCCACCTGATTTCAAACTGATGGGAGGCATGAGTGCCAACGAAACGGTCGCGAGTTCGAATCCCGCAAAATCACTTTCTTTCCTTCTTCCAATTTAGATATGCATTTATCTTCTCGAACACTTTCCCCATCATATTATTCTGTTTGTGTTCGCTCCTTCTCCACTTTTATTATGAGAACGCTAACACTGGTATCATGTTTAAGGCAACCACTTGTCGTAATCTGAGACACAAATCTTGTTCCCTTTTCAAGTAACATTCGGAGCAAAGGTCGAAAGTGTTCTTAAAACTTTCCTGAAAAATGATTCATCATCGTTTTATGCCGTGGCATTCAAAAATAAATCTAGAGGCCAAGCTGTAAAACGATTTTGTCACTTCAAATTATCCAGTCTAGTTTATAATATATATATATATATATATATATATATATATATATATATNTATAACAGCTGCTGTACGTAAGGCGATGGAGTGTAAAACATCACGTTATCAGGAGATGATTTCCGGGGCAACATCATCTTCTCTTACATCAGCCAAGGTCAATAACACATTGTCGCTCTTAAATGTATAAATAGAGAACTTGATTTTTTTTTAATTGTGTCTCAATTGTTTCATGGTTCTGAACGAGAAGGTCTTCACAACATATATTATTATTCACAGAACACAGAGTACTACTAATCTCAGGTACATTGACCTGTTTTCTCATCACCATCACCATCACCATGTCCACTTTTCTGAAGCAGGGAATTCCAAATGAATCGAAAGTGTCCTTGTTGCGACATTTTTATGTCATGTCAATTTTCTTCCCCCGAAATGACGCCACTAAAAAAAAAAAAATTATGAGTTGCTCGGCGTCATGGGATTTTCAGAGGTCATCCATTTAAAAAAAAAAAAAAGAAAATTTGAGAAGATTGACAAAAATGTGTATATCCGCCCACAGATACACGCTTTAGAAACTTCCAGGTGGCAGCATTTAAACACTGAGGCAACGGAAGCTTAAAGCGAAGTTATAATATGATAAAAGACCATTTTTACGACTTCTTTTCTTAAGTCAGTATTGTTATTTGGGCCAGATTGCATTACGTTGGTTTTATTTTTCTGAGAAAAGGCTACACGACCTCGATTAAAAAAAAAAAAACATATCATGAAAACTGTATAAGAGCGAAACTGTTGCAGTCGAAGCAAACACCTATCCAAATCACGAGTTGCCATACTTTAGCAAACAAATACTGTACCTAGATATACTTGGGTGTCTGACGCATTCTAGAGAGTATAATAGGTAGAGAGAGAGGATATAATTCACATACAAAACGTGAGAACGACCAGTCGAGGCTCACACTCTAATACACACACACAGACACACACACAAACAACACACACCACACACACAAAACACACACACACACACACACACACACACACACACACACACACACACACACACACGCACACCCCGAATGCTGACGGTAGTGATTCATTGAGTGATCTCTTGCATTAAACTGCTCTTTAAAAAAAAAAAATGAATGAGACTGAAGAGGCACAAAGCGCCATCAAAGAGACACATATTGAGTTCAAAGCATCGACAACATGAAGGCATTGTTATGTAATAACAATACTACAGCTCATGAAAAATAATCTTAGGGTGTAACTCTTTATGATGAAGAATCGAGTGACATCATCAGAGCCCGCTAACAAAAAGAAAAAAAAAAGCAGTCATGTATATATCTTAAGCTGTTCTGCGTAGTAACCGAGCTTTCGTACAAAGGTCATCTCCATTGTCCTTTAGCTGGGGAAATCAGTTTTGGCTTATTTAGATGTCGCCGAATAGAACAGCTGCTCTACGAGACAATAAATGCCGCCAAACAGCCAAGCAAATGAGAATATAACCTACAGAGATATATTTAAAGATTAAATCAGATTTCTTTTTAAGATTTCCCCAGCTAATATTGAGAGCTTACGCGTCAACGAGAGGATCTCTTACCATTGTAATAATTACTTTAGCACGTCTGTGACGAATGTATCCTTAGAAACTTTCAACATTCAGAGTTGATGATTGTAATTCTTACGGTGGTAACAGACCCCTTCGTTAATGCACAGACTCTCAAACAACATCCAAGAGTCATTCGCATGTTTGTAATCTTCCAACCGGCCACTAGGAGCACACATATAACTATTATCACTTGACAGCCCGATTAATTTTGTGAGAGAACCATTGGACATGGGAAAAATGCCTGTTACACGCATATAGAGTCTTAAAGTCAGAGTCTTCACACAATACTGGGTTCTAAACCAGACTGTTTTTAGTAGTACATTGGTACAGTAACAATAATAATAATAACAACAATAACAATAAGTTTATTAAGCTTCGACAACAATCTGTTGTAAACGAGCAAACAATAACAATATTCTTAACAAGAAATTCATATTCTACCCTTCCTCTCTTCATGTCCTCCTAAAATTTTGCAGCAAGACTGAACGAGATTTGGGACGAATGATCCTACAGTACAAGTTATCAAAATTGCTGACTTAAGATCAAACAGAGTATCAGCTTAACTCTCTATCTTTTGTAATCCAACAATATGGATTCACCGATAATTAGTTTACCCCCTCCCTCCCCCGTCCTTCACCACCTTCCCGCTTGTTCAGTTTGAAATTACGACCCATTAGTCTTCATATCTTCATAGTCAACAATGTGCCGTCGCTCCCTTGTCGGCAGTGCTATTTTAGATACAAAATTATGCTGTGGTCTTAGTAAATAGTGAAAGAAAGGCCCCCCCTCAGTATACACTTGAAGAAAGCCGTTTCCTTAGCAACTAAGTACAGCAGTTTGCGGCTCTGCTCCATTGTTATCCTCTTCTTAAAAGCCTCATCGTGATTAAGTCCATAAGGGAAGTCCGGCAAATATCAGTTTTACTTGTATCCAACATCGCAGGCGTTTCCAATGGCGTGCAGGCGTGACTTGCTAGAAAAGAAGTAGGAAGCCAAGTAAGAAGCTAAAGCCCTGACAAACGTGATGGTATCAAAACAAACCCCTAATATTCCCGAGGTATTTTTTTTTTTTTGGGTAGTGGTGATCATTTTTCTGTTCTGAGATGGGAAAGTCCAATCTTGTAAAGTCGACTTGATTTTTGTATGCTGCTTTGTGTGTTTGTGTGAGTTGTGTAGGATGCAAGAACAAGCACTCTGAAGCTTTGTTGTTGTTCTGTGCAAAAAGATTATGGGGAAAGACTGAAGACACGGTTTGGAGGGGAGGAGAGTGGAGTGGAGTGGAGGGGAGGAGAGTGGAGTGGAGTGGAGTGGAGTGGAGTGGAGGGGAGGAGAGTGGAGTGGAGTGGAGTGGAGTGGAGGGGAGGAGAGTGGAATGGAGTGGAATGGAGTGGAATGGAGTGGAGTGGAGTGGAGTGGAGTGGAGTGGAGTGGAAAGAGAATAACCAAACACTAACAAAATAAGAAAGTGGTGTGCTGAGGGTGGTTGAGTGATTGAGGGCAATGTCTTATAACAAAACTGCCAGCATTTTTTTTTTGGTCTCACACTAGCCATTAAACTGCATTGTTATTGCCATTTGAGTAAACCTGACAGCTTCNCCTACATTATACTTTACTACTATATTAACAGATGACAAACACATTTGAGACATAGAGCTACATTTTGTACTTACACCCAGAGGGCGAGGATTTGACGTCAGTAGTTTGCTTGATGGACGTCGTTCGAGATGTTGTACATATTATGAGCTCATTTCGTTTCGTCATCGTGACCGACCATATCTAGCAGCCAAATGATTTCCCTGAGAGTTCCGTATTTTTTATGATGCTCCATCCACCAACAGCAGTGCCAGACAAAGCCAGCTTTCCCCAATGCAACCGCTACAATGGAATCATACTGATCACACAGGACTGGGTACTTAACAGACAAACACGCTTCCAGAGCAGGAAAGTAATTAATTTATGTTTGTCCGCCTCTTACGAGAGGAAAAGTCATGCATAAGTGTAAGAAATCATACCAGAATCAATAAGAACGTGAGTTTTGAAGATCTGATGGAGTCCCTCATGTAATAGCTCTATTATTGATTGCCTTTTCGCTTCTGGTGCCATCGAAGTAGCGTATTCTATCTTAAACATCGAGGATTGCCTGGTGCACTTTAGAGAAGCATTTGTATATTTATCTTTTTAAAATTCACTTTCTCATATCCTCTTTATGACTTTGGTGTATGCCATTTCTAAGTTTTATTTGTTTCGCTTTTTTTTCTTTTTGTTTGGTGCTGGTATATGTCTTTTGAATTGGGCGGAAGCATTTAAGAGTGTCTAAGTTTCTGGGGTTCTAGTGGACCACGCTCAGTTACGGTCAGCCGGGCCTCGCAAGCCACAAAAAAAACCCCAAAAACTTCTGCAGTCATTACTTCTGTGTTCCACTTTTCCATTTTCTAATAACAATGATAGGTTGATATGGTCTGTTATGTTGGCTTTTATTGGCTGTTGCATCTTTTACTTTCGGCAGCGAGATAACACTAATTTTTTGCTTGGAGCTAACTAAAAAGAACGATCTTTCTATCTTTTTTTTTCACCCTCACAACAATAATCACTTCTCAAACAAGCGCGAACTCCCAGTCATTAAACCTCGCATATTATCAGGCTCGATTCTAAGCAGTCTTACACATAATTATAATTCTAGCAATCTTTTCTACGCCTGCCCACAGTGTAATCCTTTGAGTACATTCATAATAGTTAGAGAAGCCCTGGTCTTGGCTGTATCAACGGGTGCAAAGCGAAAGAAAGAGAAGTAGCGTTTGTTTAACTAAAGGAGAATACTCTAAGAAAAAAACAGCACAGCCCAAGTGGTAGATGAACCAATGAATGCATTAATAATTGATCATGTGATGTAAACTAATCACAAGGAAGTGTCTCTTATGTGTGTGGAAGATCACACAAGACAAATTACAAGACACTCCATGGGTGACGTTGCACGTAACAGAATCTGTTTTCCTCCAGATTGATTTAAGGAAGAAAAAAAAAGATCATTGATGCCATTTTTGCCCAGGGAACTCATCTTCTGTATCAATGCGTTTCTCATATCTCTGCTAATACGTCACCGTTACTAACACGTCAGTCTTGTCAAGACATCACCACTTGTGAGCTTGCGCGTTTAAGATGTGATCTCTTACCATTGTAAGAATTACATTAGTTCATGGGTGCTGAATGCACCCTTAGTACCGTTCACCATGCAGAAATAATATAATTCTTACGACGAGATCCCATCGCTGGTGCGCAAGCTCTCAAATGACCCGCCTAGTCGTAACTCATCTAATCGTGGACAGTATCGTTTCTGAGTATCGATACTTGAGATACTCTACACGTTCTGTGCCGGTAAAAAAGTAAAAAAGCTGATCGCATTAAGGGAAGCAAAAAACAACAACAACGACAACAACAACAACAACAACAACAACAACAACAACAACAACAACAAAACCATCAGATTAGGATTGGTTTGGCAGTTGTTCATAGGGCATCTGCACAAATAAGTAAACAACCTGAACGCAGCATGGATTTACCCATATGAATACTGACAGCTCTCAGTTATTATGTATGCACTGTCGCCAGGGTATCGCAGACCTCAGCTCTAACAATACTACGACTCCCATATTTTCATTGTCAGAGGAATTTGATTGGCTGATATGAAATGTATATATGAAATACAATTCACATTTACTGTAATTCGTTGTGGTCAATTCAACTTATATACAGAACATGTACGGAATAACAGTGCATATAAACTGTATTTATAAAATGAAAAAAAATACACTACTTACTAATACCACGTCATTCCATCTCTCTCGGCTCTATCATGCTTCTCTAACTATCTTGCATTGGAAATGCACCTACTCACACAGCTCAATACATGCACTTTCTTCACCCTGACTTTTATTTGCTGAAGCATCCTTTTATTATCGAAAGCGATATTTGGTGACGCCATCACGCTGCTATTTACATTTACATTTTGCTTTAAACCGGAAGTGAGCCTTGTTGGAGTTGACTAATTAAGGGCGTTCTTTTTGTAGACCTATCACCGCGCATGACGATCACGTCATCCCATTGAAGAGTGCAATTATCCTGCACTTTCCTTTACCCCTTCTCTCTAGACTCACCCGAACATTGACAACAAGTAAAGAGTTCAAATGAATAGATCTAGAGGCGGACAGATTGGGGCTACAGAAAAGGAATCAAAATCCGTCGCTGGCTAAATTGTGGCTGGGTTTATTTTCGGATCCACCAGGAATCAGATCCCGCTCCCTGCTTAAATGCCGTAGGCAAAACTGCCACTCTGAATTTTTGGCTATTTCACTAGATTGTAAAGCCAGATTTCACAAGACGTCCTCAGACATTTTTTTAAGCCTTCCGAAATTGTAACTGATACTTGCACACATAGTATTTAAATGAAAATTACAGTTATTTCAAAGACAGATAAATCACTTAAAGTTTGAAATGAATAATCATCAACAAAGAAGTGAAAACAACAACAACAAAAACAACACACAAAGCGTAGGACTTCTTCTCAGAAAGTGATCGCTGTCAAAGGCTACAAGACCTTGACCTAAATGAACATGTATGCAATTACTTTTAATACTTTGCTGCATGTATGTTAGCAAAAGTGTAATAGGCTGGCTAGACAAAGTTTTGACGATAATCTCATTTGCTGATTGTTCGTTATTCTTTCACATATATATGTATATATATATATATTGGGCCATAATGCCAAACTAATTAATCAAATAAAATATTTTTCTCAGCTCCCATTTTTTCTCTCTACATTTTTCCCCAGTTTTCGCATTCCTTCACTAGATCACCAAAAGGAAACAACTTCACTAAATCTAGGGGAAAATCACTAGGAATGGCAGCCCTGGCTGCAGAAATCCTCGGGGCTGCAAAGTAAATATTGAGAGGGAAAATACCATCAGAACCCGAGACAAAGCGCCTAATCGTCCTCGCTGTTTCGAGACGTGCTCTACGGATGATCGCTGTCAAGTCCATGGAAGTTGTCCGGCATATCCGTGCTCAAGCAGGAAATGACGTTGAAAGTCGATAGTCATGACTGAATCGAAGATGGACAACACATTTCCAGATTCGTACATTCCGCAGCGCAACTCCAAAGTTAATCGCACCCGCAGGTTGTCAAACGCGAATACGGATATCGAATTTTAGATTCAGGTTGGAAACAAAGAATGAAATATTAAAGAATAGGGACTCCTGATCTGTGTGTGTTCGGACCCAATCTACGAAATCTGAAAATTCGTGGGCTCGAAATTCGAACAAGCGATTCCTCGAATCCGAATCGTTCTCATGGATTCGGCGAATACGACTTTATTTTTGTGTTAGACTACGTAAAGTATGCCCACTGCTACGGCCAAGAGCGCCCCTCCCTTTTGCCTAAACATATTCTGCTTCAGATGAGGGCATAGCATGTCTTATCTTATGGCAACAAGCCATCACAAAGTTGAGGCGTGTGCTACGCGGAGTATAGTAATCTAGGGGGTTACATATTTATTGGGAAGATGTGATTCTGTTCACAGTGCTAGTTTATAAATGTACAGCGCCTCTTTTTTTATCTATCTTTGTAAAATCACGGTTCCTTGTGTTTAACACTTCGCTTTCCAGCTCTTCAAGGAGTCATTGTCTAAAATTCTCAGCTATTTTTACATGCGGCACGATAAACTGCGTGTAATATTGCATAATTCGCGTACGAAGACAAACATTTCATAACCAGTGGACAGGAAACCACTCTTTTAACGCAATTTTTTTTTTCACCTCGGCGCGGAAGCGATCTGGGTGACGAGAAGATTACGATAGTCAGAAAATGCGCTTTCAATATCCGACCATGTTCGAGAATGGTAGGGAAGGGATCGGACGAAAACTTGGGCTGTCGTCGAAGTTGGTAAGCAGGTTGTTAAAATAAAGGATCACTGAGATTTTCAGATTAGTTCTAGGTCATGTAGCTGTGCTGTGTCATTTTAGACAATGTTTCGCAGATCTTTTTGACAAAAAGAAAGGATACCGACATCAGTCGCATCTGACCTTGCGATCATTTGTACAATTGTGTTCAGTAGAAAGTTGGCTACCACCGTCAAGCAGCAGTTGGACTTGATTATTTATCATGACTTGATATCATGTCTTAATGACATCTTAAAAAGTGTCGAAAGTGCAAGCCTGATCATCAGGGGGCCGTGTAGCATCGTCGTTGATTTCGTACGTGGAATGCTAATAAGTTTGATGTATGTGAATATTGTATAGGATATGTAACATAATATATTGCTCGGCTAATATTATCATACATACTATGGTGGATTTCTAGAACAAATTAATACCTCAAACATCAATAAAATCGCAACCTCGAAGGAATATTAACTATTGAGAAGCCCAAATGAGACTATAAGGCCTTATCTACTCAACTCATGACTTAACATCACTTAACATCCGTCGACATAATGGACATCTCCATTTGCACAGTTGTCAACTTTTGATGATGGTCATGCGCCATTTTTTTTTTGGACTTACATGCACCGAACATCATTGTCATATTCTCTCTTTTCTCTTTCTTTGCGTCTTTATTCTTTCCCTTGTTCCTTTCTTTCTTACTGTCTTTCTCGTCCTCTCATTTCTCCTCGTTTCTTATTAAAACAGATCTATCTCTTCGGAACAATACAAGACCTATTATTTCCATTCAAATGTTTGTAGCCGCTGGAGATAGTGATCAACCCGTATGACAGTGAACTGTCACAAACAATATTGTTTTCGTTTATTAAGTTAAACAAACAATTCCCAATAACATCAAAAGAATTCAGTCCGGGGTGCCCTGGCCATGCAGATCTGTAAAGGTCAGGCAAAATGGACCCGTTTAACTTGATGACTGCGCTTCTATTTCACTCCTTTTCAGCAACAAAGGACCCCATTTTCTACCCCGTCTCTATTTCTTCACGGCACTGTGCGTCCAGTATCAAGGGAAAAGACGATAAAAAGCATTAATGGAATTGGAAATCAAGAAAGCGTTTCCCGTTAAGTAACGTGGGGAAGTCAAGGCAGGCACTGAAACGGCGCTGACCGGCTGCGAGAGTACAGACGAAAGGGAAATAACTGTTGTGGAAAGTACAAGCAAGGGGCATAACTTCGTGTAATGTCTGGGATCCAAAGTAACGGTAAAAAGTATAAAGTACATGCTACTCTGTACTTTTTTCCTTTGGTATTAAGACACTGAAACAGTTAGCTCTCTGGAATTGAGGGATTAGTGAAGCAAGAGAGTAAAAGGCACAGAGAGGAAATTGAATTGGATCGTTTTCAAAGGAGGGTAACAAGACGGAGAGAGAGAGTAAATGAGAAAGGGAGACTGAGAGTAGAAGAGCAAGAGTGAGAGTGAGTGTGTGTATGTGTGTGTGTGTGTGTGTGTGTGTGTGTGTGTGTGTGTGTGTGCGTGAGAGAGAAAGAGAGAGAAAGCGAAAGAGAGAGAGAGAGAGAGAGAGAGAATTAAACTAAGCCTGTATTGAAAGGACTTAAGAAAATGTGGAGAGCAGATAAAAGTGAAAGAAGATGAAAGAGTGCAAGAGAAGATGAATTAGAGCCAAAAAGGAAAAGTACACGGAATGGACGGGCGCTTTAGAACAGCCACAAATTGAGGCACTCAGAAAGAGATACAGGGAACAAAGGGAACAAGGAAAGAGAAGAGAGAGAGAGAGAGAGAGAGAGAGAGAGAGAGAGAGAGAGAAAGGGAGTCACAAATTACCACGGACACAGCAAGAATTTTAATGCGGCAATTTGTCTGATAAAGTCTGGGCGCTTTATTTTTTTCATGTGTGTTATGAACTGAACAACTCTGGTGAAGTTAAGAATTAAAATTATTGTGAGAAGTGCACCTCTAGGCTGGCAAAGACAGTAAATATGGACGAACGAATTTCGCTTTTTTTTTTTCTTCTCATTTTGTACTTTTGGTAGTACGGACGTTTCTTCAGTACTCAGAGATCTCTTGGTCCATACTTTTTCTTTCCATGATAAAATATGGGTACGCCAACAGACAGACAGTTTTAGAAGGTGCAACACAGTGGGCACGAAATCACAGACTCTGGAAAGTCAGACGTTAAGAGTGAAGTAATTCTCACAGTCTCTCTAGACATTGTTTTAAGAAAATTGAGAATATTAGGGACGCACCATTAGCAGCAGCTGCAGGGAGAGCAAAAGCATAGCCAGTATAGAAAGAATATGAAAATAATAATGATAAATAACATCAAAGACCGCAGGATGACAATATAATATACTGGAATGGAATATACTCCACTCCGCTTTACTCCATTCCAGACCAGTCTAGTCCAGTCCAGTTTGTGCTCCGGTCCAGTCCAGTCCAGTCCAGTCCAGTCCAGTCCAGTCCAGGCCAGGCCAGTCCAGGCCAGTCCAGTCCAGTCGTCCACCAAACCCATCCCATCCCGCTTTATCTACTCTACTCCGTTTCACTCCTATCTGCCCCATTCTGCCCCATTCTACTCTACTCTACTCTACTCTACTCTACTCTACTCTACTCTACTCTACTCTACTCTTTGCAACTCTTTGCTACTCTACTCTACTCTACTCTCTACTCTACTCTACTCTACTCTAATCTACTCTACTCTACTCTACACTACTCTACTCAACTCTGCTCAGCTCTACTCTGCTCTGCTCTATACTCTACTCTACTCTACTCTACTCTACTCTACTCTACTCTACTCTACTCTACTCTACTCTGTGCTGAGCTGTGCTGTGCTGTGCTGTGCTCTCTACTCTACTCTACTCTACTCTACTCTAACTCTACTCTACTTTACTCTACTCTACTCTATTCTACTCTTCTCTACTCTATACTCTACTCTACTCTACTCTACTCTACTCTGCTCTGTGCTGTGCTGTGCTCTGCTCTACTCTACTCTACTTGCTACTCTACTCTACTCTACTCTACTCTACTCTACTCTACTCTACTCTACTCTACTCTAGTCTACTTTACTCTACATATTCTTTTCTGCTCTCTACTCTCATATGCACGATCAATATGTCGCCCAATTGTAGCTTTCAACATTAGTAATCATTATCATAATCATCATTAGAGAACTTTTATTTTCCAGCTTCGATACTTTATCGTTCTGGCAAAAGAGTGCATTTTTTGAAGCTATGAGTGTACTGCACCTTACGAACTATAATTATTATCATGTGTGAATTTCAAAATTATTTAGTAACTTACAATATCATCGCAACTCTTAGAAATACCTTTGCGTATAAGTCTCCCTCTGCCATATTGGTCCATAGGAGATCCAAACGTGACAACAAAAGTTCTCTATTATCTTTATCAGAAATAGGAACAACAATGAACTGTTCTTTTGTTTTGTGTTTTTTAGTTTTTTCCTCTTCGCCCACAAGAAATGTATAATAAAATAAAAAATATGCAAGGGAAGAATTAACCCCTCAACTGAGGCAAATTCTAACCCAAGCTATAAAAGATACGCAGCATCAATAGCAGCAATACCACCATCAAAGATGATGATCATGACGACAAGGGCTGGAAAGGCAGCAAAACTACCATAACTAATGCATACTGGTGACAGTATGACGATATACAACCAATGCCACCAATCATACAAAATAATTATAGCCATGAGTTACCCTTTTAAGGGCTGTTACCACGCATCCAAACGACCAAGATTTTTATTTGTAATGGTTATGTCCCTTACAGTGATTGAGCCTTTTTGGTCTTTGGAACCTATTGTTTTTTCTTCTTTTGGCCCTATTAACATTTTGTGTTATTCTACAAATACCACTGTGAGTTCGGAAAATTTCTTTCATGGAGGTTAAAGTACTTCTTTTGCCCGATCTTTTAACGGGAAGAAAAATGGGGGTGTACGCCCAAAGTTGTTCACAAATCTTTTTCGAAAAAGCTTACTTCAAATTCTGATTTGGTCCCAATTTTTTATTAGGCTGGTTTTGACCGCGTGTTAATACATAGGCCTCACACTTTTTTTTTATATCTAGATGGCTCAAATTTTATTTGAAACTTTAAAATTAGATGCTTTATTTAGATCACAGGTCATTTTACATATTTCCACACCCTGACACTGCCTGGCAGGGCCTCAATAAAGGGGGGTTTTATATATTAGCGGATTAATTAGGTTGCACACTGTAAGTGATTTGCCCCTCTAATAGCCAAAAGTCTTTTCTATAATATCTCCGTCTCTGTTACTCTAAATCTCTCCCCTCCACCCCTTCTCCGCCTCCCTCCTCTTCCCCCCCACACAAACACAATAAAACAAATACAAAAGCAGGAACAACAACAACAACAACAACAACAACAACAACCTATAATTAAAAATGCTTCATAATGGTAGACAACGTTAAGTTTTTTAGCCATACAATTAGAGCACAAATCTAAAATGCAGTATTTGTAAACACGCATGTCAAACTTAATTTCTTACCATGTTGTGCAGATTGGGTAAATTTTCATGAACTTTTTCAGGGTATTTGAGTCAGTAGTTTAGCTATACCATTCCATACGATTATCTTACAAACTTTATAGCGAAAATGGAGAGTTCATTTTTCAGCTGGTGTGTGTCACCCTGTATTTAAAAAAAAGGGCCCCCAAGCCTTATATAGATCTAATTTTAGGATCTCACCATTTCTAGATCTAGCATTGATTTCTATTACGTATTTTCGGTAACTGCTGTGACTCCTGGTGTATATTTTTCATTTAGCTATGAAAAATGAGTATGCAGGACAAAGAGGGCAACATGAATTGAAAAAAAAATCATACCCTTTCCGGCCCCACTCTCTCTAAGCATTTTCATATGTCATATAGCAAATCATACATCCCATTCTCAGGGAGCGTGAGACTCTCATTGCTCGCGCCCCCTCTCTCCCACCCCATCTATGTGTGCTGAAGAAGATGAAATGGGTGATAGAAATGCCTAAAGCTACCCGATAATCTCAAATAAGCACGAAAGCAAACAGCACAGAAAATGTTCGCCGAAAAGCGACGGTCAGTGACCTTGCCACACTCCCGTCAAGTAAAAATGGCTTGGGTTAACAAAATAATAAATCCTGGACTATATACTCTACTTCAGAGACTTTATGATGTATAACCTGCCGACAAATCAATGGAAGTCGGTTGATGACATTTAAGACAAAAAAAGAGGGTACATGGACATTTTACAGAGACAATATGCTGAAGAAAACAAAATGCAATTTGAAATAAATAGCAACACGGAACAAGGCCAGTTAAGGTTAATTGAAAAGACCTCGATTTTTAATGCACAATTAACCTTAACATGGCCTCAGACTAGTGCAAGCAAAGTCATTATTCTGTCAAAACTCTAGTGAAACTTTGGGTATGAGAAACTCGCATCGTTTTGTTTACTTAGAATTTTTGTATAACAATTTTATTGCAAAGTGCAAACTTTATTTGTGAGCTAGCATATATATCAGCTACGACCCCGCACGACAATGATCTAACCCGTTCCCGCACGAAAATGATCTCACCCGTATAATAATATTCTAGTTGTCTCATAAAGTGCACAAAGGACAATCAATACGATACAGAGTGCGAGTATATTCAGGGCAGAATTACGGTGGAAAACGTTACATCTACTTAGAGAGATAATAGATTATCAATAACTATGTTACACAAGGGGCATAATCAGAATAATGGCTGTTAAAGGGGCATAATTGGAGTAATGTCATTGTTATGGCTAATAGGCGCAAATACGGTGGGCGGAAGAGATCAAAAAAGGGAGAATAGAGAGCAAAACAGCTGCAAGTGAATCAAGTAGTTTTATTCGTTTACATAACCTAAATACTAAAATTATACGATGGTAGGTAATATTATATAAATGGAAATCAGTACGATGATCACACCGGGACAAAAAATCGAACTCTGAATAAGGTCGAATGCTATGTCCTTAAATCCTCACCCATAATGTTCTTCATTCAGGGCACACAGCCTTGGGTTTTTCGGAAGTTTATGAATCGGACAACCGCCGAAGGGCACAGTAGATATTGCCAAATAACCAATCACCCCTGATCTCGGTGAATAGAGCTATTGCTCTAGGTGACTATAAATTA
Organism: Ellobium chinense; assembly: GCA_033807755.1. Lineage (NCBI taxonomy): Eukaryota > Metazoa > Mollusca > Gastropoda > Ellobiida > Ellobiidae > Ellobium > Ellobium chinense. The sequence continues at coordinate 2,629,925 of JAWQUT010000005.1, forward strand.
ACATCACCATTCCTAATGGCTCCAGCCTCGCAATGAGTGCTTCGGTCTAAACCTTGGTTGGGATCAGTCCATCAAAAGAAATTACTGATGAGGATTCCCTTTCCCACGTAGTAACATATATAAAGAAATCACTATTTTGTTTTATAATATTATCTAGATTTTGTAAACTCCTCATATTTTTTAAAAATGACTATCAGCTGTCTTGCCCATGAATACTATGCCGCCCGGTGATCTCAATATAAACAGTGTGTGCAATAACTCTTTAACACTCATAGATGAATGAAAATCCTTCACTGTGGCAGTAGCTACAAACTCTTGTCTATTGGTGCGTATTCAGTAAAAAAGCCGTGACAATGACAATGACAATGACAATGACAGGATGTGGTTAATTTCCCTTGACGACTTGAAAGCAACGCGTTTTGGCGACGTAACTTTCTAGACATGGATGGAGTGACATTATTTTATGTTGACGTGGAATGTAAAATTTCCTTATCAATATCTGATGTCTCCATTAAACCCGACAGCTCACATTAAGAATAGCTTGCTGAGATAAGAAAGGTCGCTCTCCTCGACTCTTTTAACCTGGGAACATTGGGTAAAAACTACCTGAACACATCTCTGATGTTCTTTGTCGATGACACTTATTTTTTAGATTGTTTGGAAATCTCTGAACAAGACAACTGCTCTAAGGGACTATACAGTCCAGATGCCGGTTATTGTCGCATTAAACAAAACTTTGAGTATCGATATCTTAGCAGTTGATATTTAAAGAAGATAATAAATGGCCAAGGCAGAAAAGGAAAAAAAAATGCTAAAAAATGTCAGAGTTGCCTCAAACGGAATCCTCATAAGGATATATATGCATAAATAGCAATAAATCATTCGTTATAAGTTACATCTATGTAGATCTGCTGGCAGAAAAAGAGATACCGCTAAATAATCAACCGAAGGAAGGTGGATTTTTTTTTTTGGACAGATTCAGAACGAAGTGAAGGTAAGAGACGGATTGGAAGGGGTAGGATCAAGTTCGCTTGCATTGCATTTTCTTTTTTAAGCAAGAAGGATACTTTTCATTTCGCTGCGTCCAAAGCAAGAACAACATTGATTGTGCTCTCTTCCACTTCAAACGTGGACGGTGTCCCATTTACATTGGTTGAGCCTCCTTGAGGGAGTACTCACGTTTTAATAAGCCAAGCCTCAGACTTACTTTAGGAGTTTTTTTTTTTTTTTACCGGTGAGGGTCATGCTGTCGCGGTCTAATTTCATATTATTTAGCTCGATATTATATTAACTTACTGGTAGGGCACGCTCTAAAAAACTGGCTTACAGAGGAAAGCCAGCTGAGTTGAATTTGTTGTTGTTGTTTTTTTGCTTTTGTTGTTGCTGTTGTGGGCTGCACCACCCTCACTATAGTGAATCCTGCTAGCGATTTACATTTGGAATAATCATTATAATGTGACTTCTATTTTGGATGTCCCCCCTATTCAGAATGAAATGTCCTTCTGCGGGGATAGATTTCTCATGATTTGGCAAAAGAAGTGATGAGGAGTACTATATACATGTAGATGCGACCACGAAGGACGAAAATACAATTATACATGAACAAAAATAACCTGATTGCTTCAGTCTGACCAGTAAGGTTTTGCTCTTGCAGGGGAAACTGCTCTACACAGGGAAAGAGCCAATGGTCTTGTGGCCTTATGCATAATCTATACGTTAGTTTACGCACTGTGGTAACCACGAGAAACTCCCAAAATATTAGTGGTGCTCACTATAAATCGAATTTCTTGCACTGTCACTCACAGGTTTAAAGGCATAAAACCCATATATTAAATCTTCTCAAGCTGTCATCAGATGCAAGACATACAAAATTTCTTAAAAACTGGACCACTTACAACTTTTTTGATAGACAAATAACTAGACTAGACTATTTTTTTAGGTACACTAGGTACAGGACAATAGGCACAGCCCCCTCCGCTTTCTCTGGTATGGTTATCCCCTATGAAATCACTGGTATCAAATGTTTGGGTTGAATCTAAGCGTGCATAAATATGTTCTGTATTTTACTTCCAGCCTAGCCCACTTCAGCCTAAGTCTCGCTTCCTCACCATAATCAAGAAGACAATGCAGAATGAGAATGCAATGTCTAGATCTAGATCTACAGTGTTTCAATATCTACTCTTTACCCCTCCTGCCTCCCCACACCTCCTCCCCAGAGAAAAAAATACATTCTCATATTCAACTGATGGATGTGCCTAGTTTTCCTTAACATTTTCTCATGTATTTCATTCAGCCCCTACACCCCACCCCTCCCCAACCAAGGTCCAGTCTCCAATCAATTCAATGACAAGTAGAACTAGACTACCTTTTCCAGAACCACCCTGTTAAGAAGAGTTCGGCAATTATGGTTTAATATTCCCCCTACCAGCCCCCCCCCAAGCCATACAACCCCATTCTGCCCCTTTGGTCATAATGAACTAAGCATAACAAAATGAATGTCTCATGTTCAATCTTTTTTTGCACACACTATCCCTTTTATAGGCCTACAAATTCCTTTCCCAATGTCTTTGAGTGACTCTGTGCCTTTCATCTTGTCACTTACCATATTCTTTCAGCTACACGTTTCTGTCTTCCCTCTTTTAAACACAGAAAAGAGAATGATCAGGAATGTGTCACTTTTCACTGTGGACTATACAGCTATTGCTAGATTGAGCAAGTCTGTGCCTTAAATGTCATTTTCCTTCCATCCAACACCTTCTACATACCATTTTACTGCTTTTATCTGTAACACCACTATGTCTACTCTATGATATACAGTATGTTACCCCATATTGCTCATTTTGTGATGATTTTGGCAGTGAAGGTAGAGGACATACAGTGACTATCACTTGGAAGGATCATAATGGTACTGCTGTCTTGTTTTTGTCTTTTGTTTTTGCTTCTTCTGATACACCACAGGCTGAAAACTGTATGCAGATTTATCTTCACTTTTAGAACATGACATGTAAGAAAGAAGCTTGTAGAGCTTTCTAAGTAATCTTGAAAATCACTTAGGAAATGTTAGCATGTCTGATGGATTTGTTTGTACTGAGACACAACATGTACCCATATAATTTAACAGCATGTTCAGACTAGCAGAGACTACTTGACCACTAAATTCGCCACCAAATACACTTATTGTTGATGATGGGAAGGAAAAGGATAATGAAGGAATAGAAATTTGCCCAGATGAGGAGTAAGAATTTTCAAAACTTTCTGAATGCTTGCTCTGAGTTACCTGACAATAGCATTGCCTCTCAATATTGATGGAGTTACTGAACTCCTCATAAAATTTTCTTTGAGAATAGCAATGAGCTCTGTACAACTTAGAATGCTGTAAAATTGTCTAATCTGCTGTCTATAGAGCAAATTTAGCTAAATGATAATGTCTCATCCTTCTTATAGTTAACCCAAATACGTTAATTAACGTTTGGATTATGCATACGACCTCAAAACTCGGAACATTAACGCGGTTTAAACTGTGATCAAAACGCGCGGGAGAATGCATGAGACGTCAAGGAGTATGCAATATACAAAAAAAACACAACAAAAACAAACCACTCTACATCAGAGCACAAGAAGGAAATTTGGTAAAATGGCCTTATGATTTTATCCACCAATTCAAAATGTGCTGATTAGGAATTATTTGTTATAATAGCAGAAAATTTGTTTTAACTCATTTGCCTTTATTACAAACAGCTCTTAGACGCACCAGTACATCATGAAAATAGTATTCGCTTGTCGTATCCGACGTACCAGTTAATTTATTCCTGCGTACAGGCTAATGGTAATTTGGTAATATCAGCAGTTGAAATTTCAGTAGGGAGTTAATATACTTTTAAGAATGGAGATAAGAATAACTGCTGGGAATGAATGGAAACTTGTGTAAGTTAATATTCTGTATAGATTGTACTGGGTAAAATGTAATATGTCGCGATGGTTTATAATCTGTTTATGTCCCGGCAATGTATCGTCTGCCTATGTATCACTGCTGTGGCCTGGGCTTATGTTGAATAAACTTGTCAAATTTGAAAAGGATTGCGCAGCGAAGGGGTTAAACTAGTGCTTTAAGATGGAAATATAGGTAAAATTATTATTGCAGTACGCTTTTTGGTCTTGTGTCTAACACTAGATTTTGTTGTTATTATATGAAGGGCAAGAGCTGCTTGCAAAGCATTTGGAACAGTACTAAATCTACGAGGAGAATCTCAAACTTGCCTTTAGATTTGCTTATCACCAGAAAGTACACAGTAATTACTTCCTTGTCACTGTGGGCGTCTATTCCACTTAGCAATGGAACCTCCTCTCTCCGGGCACTCACAATCTAATAAGTCAGGGCTAATAAGAGGCGTGGACTAGGCACGGGTCAAGGCTCTCGTGGTCAGTAAAGTTTCCACGACACAAGATGGCCTCAGCCTTCCTTTAACCCACTCGCCAGATTTAATTATAACGGCGTTACAGCATTATTCGATTACCATTTATACGACCTGGAAGGCTACGAACTACAGAGTGCAGAAAGTTTACAAGTCTCGAGGCCAGGACCAAGTTGAAACAATGCATGAGTCGTCAGATGGAGGGAGGAGGGTGATGGCGGTGTATGTGTGGGAGGAGTGGGAGTGGAGTGGGTTGTAATACAGTCGTATCTTTTCATAGGAGTTCCACACTGTTAGCTACATAGGGGAGTTTCACACTGTTAGCTACATAATATTATATTGGCATGGGAGTTCCACACTGTTAGCTACATATTATTTCGGCATGGGAGTTCCACACTGTTAGCTACATATTTATTATACTGGCATAGGAGTTCCATACTGTTAGCTTTATATTATATTGGCATAGGAGTTTCACACTGTTAGCTTTACATTATATTGGCATAGGAGTTTCACACTGTTAGCTTTATATTATATTGGCATAGGAGTTTCACACTGTTAGCTTTACATTATATTGGCATAGGAGTTTCACATTGTTAGCGACATATTATATCGGCATAGGACTTCCACACTGTTAGCTACATACTATACTGTATTGGCAGGAACACCACCCACCCACCCCACCGCCCTCCACCTTCTGAACAAAAAAGTAACATAGTCCAATAACGTGATCGAATCTTACACAGCTGAAATTTGGCNTATCGGCATAGGAGTTCCACACTGTTAGCTACATATTTATTATATTGACATAGGAGTTCCACACTGTTAGCTACATATTTATTATATTGGCACAGGAGTTCCACACTATTAGCTACATATTATATCGGCATAGGAGTTCCACACTGTTAGCTACATATTTTATCGGCATAGGAGTTCCACATTGTTAGCTACATATTTATTATATTGGCACAGGAGTTCCACACTGTTAGCTACATATTATATCGGCATAGAAGTTTTACATTGTTAGCTACATATTCTCATATTGGCGGGAACACCACCCACCCCACCCCTTCCACCTTCTGAACAAAAAAGTAACATAGTCCAATAACTTGATCAAATCTTACACAGCTGAAATTTGGCACACATCAGTAAACGGATATTGTCTGCTAAAGCCGCTCATCTCAAATATCTTAGTGCCATCACTACGTCACTACTGAAAATTTAAAGCAGACGTCCAATGTGCGTCTAATTGGCACCACTGGGCCGTTTTTTTTTTTACTTTTTTTTTTTTTTGCTGTGACAAGGTATAGCAATCAGATTAAAAAAAAAGAACAAACTTGTAGGAGCTTTTATATCTATTTTAAAATGCTTTAAATATTATCACAGTTTCTCTGTAACTCTTGAAATTATTGGATTTTCACTTTTTTTGTGTGTGTGCAATGGTGTATTTCTATCATCCTTCCCCTCCTATTCCTCCTTCGTCCCATAGGGACACTATTCATTGTGTTATATAATATTATGTTTGATCCGAGTGTATAAAATAGTACATCACTAATTAAGTCATGTGATGTAAAAACCAAACTTATCAACACAGAGATGTCATCCGCGACTCTGCATTATATACCTATTATTTTTACTACATACAGTATTATAAATTATACTTATAAATGTATACTTATAGAATTTGTGTAGCTACTATATAGCGCTCTGTCCCCCCACTTAACAAAAAAAAATGGCGCTCAGAATACGAGCAAAAAGCCTTAAACAAATATAACAATGCCACTGCAATAAGCATAATACAATCTTATCAGACATGAACGCATTGTATAATCCCAAACCCCAAATGATGGCTTGGATAGTCACAAACCCCAAATGACGACTTCGAAAACGTACTCTAAAACTCAGGGAGACTTTTGGGGCGACTAATTCTTACCTACATGTTCCAATCGTATCGATTGGGAGTTACACCTTCGAAGTCCGCGAGAATACTTGTCTGCGTTGTTTAACCGATGTTGGGAGGTGGTGAGCTGAACAATCAGACATCAGACGCGGGGTTATTAAAGTTTCATGAAGCGATGCGTTGCCAGTGTGACAGCCCAGGGAACTGAGGATGAGAGACAAGAGACCTTTTGGATAAGGTTCTGTACTTACCGACAGTCCTGGACGTGTTTTGCCTAAATCAGGAGAATAATTATGGATGGATAGATAGATAGATAGATAGATAGATAGACAGACAGACAGACAGACAGACAGACAGACAGACAGACAGACAGACAGACAGACAGACAGACAGACAGATAGACAGACAGACAGACAGACAGACAGACAGACAGACAGACAGACAGACAGACAGATAGATAGATAGATAGATAGACCGACAGACACACAGACATACAGACAGACAGACAGACAGATAGATAGATAGATAGATAGATAGATAGATAGATAGATAGATAGAGAGATAGATAGATAGATAGATAGATAAAAATGAAAATAGAATTTTTATTTACTTCGTAGGGAAATTGTTTTACAAAACCAAAATAATGTCTAGCACGGTTCACAGCAAATAAATATATGACTATACAGTATTACAATGAAATATATAACAAAGACACCGCCAGCTGCCGAAATGCAGCACCTGGTCCGAGTAGTCCCCCACTCTAAGGCCAGGTACTTATTTCCACCTGAGTGGCGTGAGAATTGGGAGGTTAGTGTCTTTTCCAAGGACACAGCAATTAAAATGTCCGATTCTAAGCCAAACTCACAACCGTTAAATCCGTAGAGAGAGAGAGAGAGAGAGAGAGAGAGAGAGAGAGAGAGAGAGAGAGAGAAAAGATGGATACTTAGAGGAAGACTGCACCGTCCTACTGATCATGTTAAATCATACAATACCCTATTATTCCAATAAAATAGTCTTTCAAGTGTCTGTCATAATGATATAAAGCCTCTGCTGGCCCTAGACAACCCACAGGGTTACATTATCCAAAGTGCGAATTGTTACAACCACTGCGCGCGTTGTGGTCATAAGCTTACGTCAAATACGTTCTAGCCACATGGCCAAGCTGTCAAACCAGTGCTCTGTGGACGGGTGATAGTATGTTGGTATGAAAGTTTTAATTCCTCTGTGAACAGTAAATATGCCAAACAAAATCATGCTGGGGCAATAAAAATGCAGAATACATTTTCTGACTTACACTATCAAACTTTATGTTTGAATTTGGAATACCAGAACCTTTTAAAAACTGAATCTTACATTGTCAGGTAGAGGTGTCTGTAGCTGCTGGAACGTAAGTGACGTCGGCGTTTTTGCCACAGGCTTCTGCTGATCGGAGAAGGGGAATAATTCTGGACGCAAGAGCCAAACTCGGTAACTCTAGCTCTCCTCATTGAGTCATTACATACGCGCACGGTAACAAAACGATGCTCTTTCTTCGCAAAATTGACTCGGTGGGCACCATAGACAATTTTTAGAGAGAAAAAATATTGAAAAACGGAAAATTATTTTTGATGTGCGTTTCCTACTTTAAGCAGGCGATTCAATCAAACTATGGAGGCTGACAAACAGAATTGTGAACTGAAGACTGGAGAGTAAAATAGGAACATAACTCCGAGAAAAAAAACAACCCAACATGTTTGTGATTCTGAAGAAAGACTGGCACAACTGAAGGGTAAAAACTGAAATGACCCCTAAGACAACAGACCGTTCTTAACTGGTCAGATCCAACAAAGCTCACTTTCAGTTTAATAAAAATGCAAATGTAAATATTAGTGTGATTGCGTCATCAAATTTCGTTTCCAAAACTTAAAGACACATCAGCCAATAAAAGCTAATGTTACAGCACATATCAGCCAATCATATTCCTTTGGCAGTGGAAAAGTAGAAAGCAGCAGTAATGATTATTGGAGTAGTGGCTTGCGATGCTCGGATGACCATAATATGTAAAGTATAATAACTGTGAATGATCTATGCGTATAATATACTCTCATCGAAGGAATCTTTTTATAAATACTTTGTTAAAGCCACAATGAAATTCCGTTTACCACAACATTGTAGCCGTCACACCTAGCACAATCAAATGTTAGTGGAACTAGATTCACAGTGATCAGAAGCAAGACTAGATAAAATAAAAAAAATAGAGCTGACTAATCGAGCTTGAAGAATAGATAGTATTACCTCGATCTTTCGAGTTGCTACTGCCCAGCCTTAGTGCACAAAACTGCGAAATGACACTATGTGAGAAAGAAAGCACAGTAGAGTCTTACAAGCTCGAATGCTCAGTTTATTATGTCGAGAGTATGTGTAGTTCGAGTCTGCGAGTAAAACCTACTTCATGAGATTCCACTGCGTTTAGTATCAGATAGATCAACGAGAAGAGCATAGACTTTTAGTATAACAAGAGATCATTGGAATAATCAGTGGGCAAAAAAACACCCAAAACCGTTTGCCTTTCTGTCTTTGTCTCAGCTTTTCTATTCTTGTACATTATTTTGACCTGTCCTTTCATCGATGGAGTTGTTACTAGAAAAAATTATGACTGGGATGTTATGGAAGGACTACGTGCTGAATATTTCTTTTGGTATCGATGAGGATAATTCTCTCACTTGTAAAAAGATTTACTAAGGTAGAAAAGAAAAACAAGCGCTTACAACACAGATCAGACGAAAGGATATTTTTGAGGTTTGGGAGTTGGGGGAGGCAGGGGAGGAGGGGGGAGGGAGAGGAGTGTCGTGAAAGTTAACTACCCACTCTATTACGGCGATCGAGAAAGCTCAAACCGAAATTATAAAAGATCGAGCTTAGGATCGCTCTTTGCGATTTGAACGGCAAAAAGCTGGAGCTTCTGCAACGTCCCAAAACAAAGGATTTGTCCACCACTGCGCACCTCTGACCCATCTTCCCAGTATATAATGACATCAGTGCCCACAGTTACCTCTATAAGTCTTTTATAGTCACATTTTGAAACCGTGTACCTTTTTGTGCTCTCAAGACTAGCATGACTAACGCATTAATGAGTCAAAGCACGCAATCTCCGCTCATCCCTCCAAAATATATCTCAGAGACCATCTGCTAATGTATGGGTCTAATGTCAACTAACTGATAATATCTGTCTTTTCCCACTTATCTCCTGATGATCCGGAGCTGCCCTTCTTGAAACTATGTTCTTTCAGCCTCACCATTAGCTCAGTGTACCTTAACAGAGGTTAAGTAAACTTACAAGATAAGGTTAAAAGATGGCTACAGATTATAACCGACTTTCTTCAATACGCCAGAGGCAAAGAGTCCTTATTAATCCTCAAATCTCCCTTTCCTTTCTTCCCACCCCATTTCCAATTCCAACACACAAGCAAACAAATACGGTACTCAAACGCATCCCTTGTTCAAACATGGCCTGCAAATAAACAAGCATACAGACCCTGAACCCAGTGGAAGCTCTGGCACTGCGGTAATATTGACTCCTACCGTATTAAGCTGTTTACTCATCCCTTCCTTATCCACACACGGGTGTTCTCGGTCGCCAGAGAGCGACACGGTATGAGCAAACAGAGGACTCACCCGCTAGTGCTGGGTCGATGCCACATTTAAGGCATCCATGCGATACCGAGTGCTGCTCCATGGTATCGATACAAATGTCGGGTTACAATGACCTCAAGTTACTGAAGTAAGTCATTAGATCACTAAAGGTATCTATTTAGGTAAACAAAAATGCAAAGGCCAAACTGCTCATCAGAGAGTTTATCAGAAGTTTGTGACAGCTCTCGTTATTCAGTGCATAACTATACAGCATTACTATACAGTCCAGGAGTTCATTTTACCGGCCGACTGCTGAAGGTCGCAGAAACCTGATTGGTACAAAAAGAAACTGGACTAAGAGTCTTTAACAGCAGAATAAAAAAAGGAACAGATTGTGTAGAAATAATCATATAACATGAAACCACGCCATAACTGTGGTGAAACTCAGTAATGAATTTGTAAAAAAGGCAGTGTTTCCCAACGTCTTCAGTGGACTTCATTTGTGCGAGCCTGTGGTCTGCAAAAGAAGGCCAAAAATGTTAACCCCTTTTCATCTAAATCAAACTTGTGAAGGGCCTAAATGAAAAACCCCCAACCAAATATAATTAGAACACAGACCTATGGACTACCCCTGGCCATTTTGGAACGTCCTTGTGGTTCGAGGAGACTATTTTATGGAAGGGTTCAAAAGGGCTTTCACAATTTGGCTCCTACAACCTAAGAATTGTGTACATATTTTTGTTTATTTGTTGCTATCTGGAATGAAAGGTTGCAGCGTCTTAACCAAATCATAAGTATAGCACTGACCAGGATATAATGCTTCTAGTCGATTAAACAACACTTTAGGTAATATCAGGCGAATTATTATTCATGGCTGGTATTCGTTTCACTAGCACACCTAGAAGTACCTGATCTGTCAGGAACGAGGCCATTAGATACGATTATGTCTGGCAGGAGGTGACTTAGATAAGGAGTGAATGCCGTGTAGAAATATCGTTTTCCTAAGAAGATAGACTTGAAAGTTTTCCTTTTTTGGGGAGGAAAAAATGATCAGACAACAGTTTGATAAAATATTTGTCAGACCTTTAAGGCTGCGGGGAAGCAGGTTAAAGTACTAGATTATTTTCCAAAAATCGTTTGACGATACCGATTCTACAAACAAGTTATTGGTATCCGGTACACTACGTCGATACCTGCCCAGCACTATCGCATTTAGAGCGACAGATCAGAACCGGAAGTTCATGTTTTCTCTTTTTTTTTTTCCACGTGTTTATGAATGACGTAAACATATTGATAATTTTATAGGTCCTTCCGTGTACTCATGACTAACACGAAACTTGGCATGCTGGGAGGACATGGTCTGATGGAGATATGGGCAATTAGAGGGGAGAGAGAGGTAGAGAGAGAGAGAGAGAGAGAGAGAGAGAGAGAGAGAGAGAGAGAGAGAGAGAGAGAGAGAGAGAGAGAGA
>JAWQUT010000005.1:2644308-2663338 GCA_033807755.1 Ellobium chinense
TGTGTGTGTGTGTGTGTGTGTGTGTGTGTGTGTGTGTGTGTGTGTGTGTGTGTGTGTGTGTGTGTGTGTGTGTGTGTGTGTGTGTGTGTGTGTTTCGACAGGGGGGCCCTTATGAAGTTTGGGAGGGAGGGGTAGGCGAGGGCCATACACTCATAGGAGTGGAGAGTGCGAAGCTAAACTTGTTTTCTGAGATAAACACAGTGACACTGTTTCTCTATATTATATGTAGGCAGAAGCAGGCATAGATGACGGTGAACGAAAAGAGCAAAAACAAAAAGCGGGGGATTTCCACTCATACAAAATTTAGTAGTATAAGTCTGAACCGAAGTGCAGAGCTGAACCTTGTACAGACCAAGGTGTTGTTACTAATCACATGAATGCAGAACGAAAAAAAACAGGATGAAAAAAGATAGTGACTAGATTATATAATGAATGAGAGTGAAAAAACAAAGCAAGCATAATGAAAAAGTGTATGAAAAACAAAGCGAGAAGAAAGAGCAGAAAACAGGAAGAAAAAAACAAATATAATGGATCTCCTTTATAACGGGTAGATACAATGGAACCTTGCCTGAAACAACTTTGTTCGAAGCCCCTACTTTTTTTTGTGTACAAGTCCAGGACTGTAACACTGACATTCTCTGTACTTTCTTTTCCTCATAAACGCTGAGCTCGCTTTACACCAGAACTTGGTCATTACGCCCCAATTCACTTGTCCCCATGATCCCCGTTATATCCGACGTCCACTGTATTCAGTGTTGCTTTGCTTGCTACCCTGCTCCGATTACAGGTGCGTAAAACAAAAGACAGAATAATAATAATAATAATAAAAAAAAAGGTGTGGAATATTCTTTGGGGAGATTGCTCTACTGTTTCTCTTCCCTGTAATCCGATTTCACATAATCTGGGCTTTAATATTTTAGGAGGTAATTTTTGGTCTGAGAGCAAGTGGGGGTAAGCGACAGACAAAACAGGAACGAAGGGCTGTATTACGTAGAGTGTGTGTCGAACAAAGGGAACCGGGCTGTGAAAAGAGGAGATGGTGATTGATTGCGCGTGATAAGCTGATAAAGGGGGGTGCAGATGCGTGAGAGAAAGAAAGAAAGAGAGAGAGAGAGAGAGAGAGAGAGAGAGAGAGAGAGAGAGAGAGAGAGGAGAGGAAGAAAGAGAGAAAAAGAAGAAGAAAAAGAAAAAGAAAGTGTTGACGTATTGGCATCAATAAAAGTGAAAAAGACAAGAAAGATAGCAATCATTAACACTAGGCAAACCAGTGGATGGAGACATTCTTCTCACAAGACAATTACAAGACAGGCAATTAGAGGCATAGTGACATGAGGAGGAAAGAGGGTGAAGAGTTTTAATGTTCGATAAAAAGATAAACACAGAATACAGAAATCTGCAGAAAGGACAAAGTGTTCTAAATCTCTATTTTCCGAAGCTCAAAGATCGGTTGAGACTAGGAAACTAGTTACGGGGAAAGCGGTTATTTGTTTCTTACATCTGCTTTGGTACAACAGATTTCCAAATCTTGGTGCGTTCTGTGAGTATGTAAGTATAAGAATTAATGTCATACACAGTTCAATAGTGAGTTGCATGATAATGTACGATTGATGATCGCAAAATGGCTTGAGCGTATGTATTATTACAGCTTTGTCTTTCCTACCGTTCTCAGGAAGAGCAGTGCAGGCCTGTGAGTAACGTTTAAGGTTTCCTGCTTACATGATTTTTCTTAAGCTATAAAGAATATCATTTATTGTCTTATTGAGAGACACATTACTTAATTCTGAATAAGGAACTGTTTCCTTCTTATTCCATTGCCATCACACTGGCTAGTCGACTAAGATGGCCGCCATTACCAGCAGGTTTGGCATGGTTGCATGGGCACGTTTCTTTTTTTTCATCTGACGTCAAATATAGGTTTTGTACTTTCTGTGGATGTCTTTAATTCTGATCGTAAAAAAATTTTGAAAGATTGAGTCACAATTTTTTTTCAGATTCTGCAAAGCCATGGAGAAGTATTCGTGGAGTCAAAAGATTCCCACTAAAATTTCCCCACTACGAAATACCGGACTTGACTGAAACGCCCAGGAAGACCACAACGATTATGCAAATTTTGATCCTTTTTGGGGGACGCTAGAATCTAATATGCATAATAATGAGCTGCGTTGAGTTTTTCCTGCAGAATTCAACTGTCGTTGCCTGGCGACCAAGATTTCATGATCTCAGGGATTACAGTGTATCGCACTAGTTTTTAAGATGTTTTGAGTTAGGCCAAAATATGTTTTCAAATCAATGTCTTCTTCTTGACGTCTTTTTTTTCTGTCTCTGCGTCGTTCAATGACCTCATTTTTTGAGACAGTCTACTTCCAGCTGAGTTTGCTCTGACTCTGTGTGTGTCTGTCTGTGAATCAATATATGTTTATACGTGTATGTATGTATGTATGTATGTATGTATACACGTACGTGTGTGTGTGTGTGTGTGTGTGTGTGTGTGTGTGTGTGTGTGTGTGTGTGTGTGTGTGTGTGTGTGTGTGTGTGTGTGTNGTGTGTGTGTGTGTGTGTGTGTCTGCATGTGTTTGCGTGTGTATGGATATATGCGTGTGTACTTACAGACCATCTTTTCTCTAATGCTACTTGTGGGCTACACTTGCTGTCTCTATACCTGTCGCCTAATGCTGAAACTACGAACCTCACATTACAATCATTTGTATTGGTCCTGAAGTCATTCGTTGTCCTTGAACTGCTCCACCGGAAACGGAAGTGGTCTTTGCTGTTAGTCGTTATTGGCGGATTCAGGATCAGTAATGCAACAGTATCCTTACTTAGCCATTCCCCGGGGGGCGTTGTTAGGGTTAGAAAGGATGGACCAGATCGAAGCAAGACGAGAGGAGATTTTCGATTCATCAACGATTTCTACTCACTTTGTCCACGGTGCCTTTACCTATACTTCATCTCATGGACCTCCGAAGATTTTTTTTTTCAATGTTTTTCATTTTTTTTTTACAGAGAATCAAATGCTGCAGAAACTAGTGTTCATTTTCGTGAAAGGATGCATGTGTATATACTTAGATAAACCTGATCTGGATCTATACCTTTAAGGGTGAGGGGATTAACTTATTCGAAGATACACAGTGAAAGATTTAACACTTGTGTTAGAGAACGAGACTTCTCATCTTGTAGTTTCAGTAGTTCAGCTGAACCATTTATATTATATTTTAGGGATTAACATTTAAGCTATCATTATTAGATAGTTAGGAACGTGCTATTATTCTTTTAGCACTATCCCTAATTCCTCTCTCTCTTCAAGACCTATTTCGATTAATCAAATTTCGTTTTCTCACTTCCTTAAAAATTAGTGAGAGGCACGTTGCTGGCCCATGTGACACACGGGAAATATTTCTGTCTGGTTGCCCAGCCAAAATACCCTTGTCCGCATTTTGTATCTTGAAGTGGACATATCGGAACTATCAGTTGACCAAATTACTCTAAATCGACAAGCATAAGCTGCAAAATAATATACTAAATATAAGGCTCGGGCATCGTCCTAAATTAACCGGTATCGTCCATCCCGTCAAAGCCGCCCGACCCAGATCCAAAATAAGGATTCCTTTTTTTTGTTTTGTTTTGTTTTGATTAACGTTTTCTCCCGTTCCTGGCTGACCAAATCGATGCGGCTTTGTAGCGCTGGCCGATAAGTCAGGGTAATATAAACACGACTTGCATACCAACTTTTGACCCAGTCCGCGCCCTAAGGTGTGAATTGTGCCAAGCACTACAGCGAGTACCATACATCACACTTCCACTACTCTATGATTAGTTCTGTAGAGCTCACACCCACATTATGGGGATTTCCCTGAACCCAGTCAGTACCCAGCCAGCTTTACGCGTTTCGTGTCACAAAATTCAATACAACAGTGACCATAAGCGAACAGAAAATGTTTCCAAACAATGCAAAACATTGTGAAGTTTGTCAAAACTATACTCTCTCTTTATGACACATCCTCTGTCCAATTAAAAAAGATGAAAGAAATTGTTGAAATAATACATGCATTTCAAAGTGAACGCCTGTAACCATTAGTATCAGCATTAACTTCTCTGTAATATATTACATCTTTGACCTATGTAGCTATGTAGGATTAATTACATTTTCTTTAGGATGTTAATATGTCTATCTGTCTGTCTGATTATCTGTGATTCTTTTTTGTCTGTTCATTTGTCCATTTGTCTACCTACGTACCGTCCAGTGGTAGCTATCTGTCCATATTTTGTAACATCAATACAATGGAAGTAAACCTGTAAGCTGAATTGTTTCAAACGCAAAATGATTCAATAGGGACTCCCAAGCCTGGACTTTCATGTACCGCTACTCGGAAAGCCGTAAGCTCGTATGTAATTCTCGATTTCCAAACCCCGGTTGTTTTTAAAAAAANATATATATATATCAAATCTCACGAGATCGAACACAACACAAACTTAAATTAAAATCGTGGAATGGCTACAATTTATTGTGCATGATTGTTGTTAAACTTTGGAAAGTTTTTTTTAAAGGTTTAGACTAAAGTCTACTGCAAATTGCTGGATTCATGTGCTGTCAATTTAGACATCATCCATTCGTTCCGGAACGGGGGTACATACTAGGCTGGACAGAAAAACAATCTTCAATGCAAGTATATAAGAAGTAAATTCTGCTTCATCAAACCACCCAAAATGGGTCCGCTAAACTTGGAGAAGATTTGGAATGTTAAAGAAAAGGAGAATTGACGAGTGAAAAATATACAGAAAGAGGGACAGAGAGAGAGTGAGATAGAGAGAGAGAGAGAGAGAGATAGAGTGAGAGAGAGAAAAGAGAGAGAGAGAGAGAGAGAGAGAGAGAGAGAGAGAGAGAAGAAACAATGAGGAAAATAACGGAGGAAAGGTAGGAGGAGATAAAGGAAGCAAGGAAAAAAGGAAAGAAAAGGATAAGATAAAGAAGGAAGGAAAACCCAAAAAAAGGAAACAAAGAATGATTAAATTACAGCAGGTGATTGCTATAATCAGATCTCTCTCAACCGGTGTGAATAGAGGTGTATGTATGTCTGTATATGGGTGGGTATATGTGAACGGGGAGAGGAGGTGAAGGAAGAGGAGGGGGAAGAAGATCAATTAGGTCCACCACTAAAGTCCAACGTCAGACCCAACAATATCTCAATACGTTCTTGTTACCTGATGTCTTTCAATTATGCAAAAGAAATTCAGCGATCACGCGATAGACAGGACTGTAAAGAGCTGGGGTCTGTCCTTTTAAGTGAGCGCTGTATGTCTTCACACAGAGCCAACAACAGCAGTGCACAGACAGTCTAAGCCCATTACAAGCCTGAGAATAATTCTGCAAGTGTTCCTTCTCTCTGTTCTTGCTCTGTCCTCCCCATGGCAAACTCTCTCTCCCACATCCTCAGTTTCTCATCTTTCCTTATCTTTGTTTTGCGCTGGCGTTCCACTTTAAGGGACAGAGCTTTCTTTCTCATTTTCATTCCTATTTTCGAAAAAAAAAAAGACCAACCCAAAACAAACCCCTTATTGGCCAATCAATTTTCTATCTCTAATTAAAACACCCCTTTTGCCCCAGGATTAGGATTTCTGTCTCCGGACCCTCTATCCCTAAATTCGTCACAAGCAATGTACAAAGTTTTCATAACATGATTACATGTACTTTGTGTAGAATCACTAGTTCACGAAACATGCCAAAGAAACACGTCTTTTACAACTTTCATATGAACGTAGGAAATAAATAGGTATTTTTTTTTTGCCAGGGAAACTCCTATTCCTGTTACATTTCCTTTACACAACACATTTTTTTTTAAAGAAAAAAATTTTTTTAAAGAAAAAAGAAAATGGACATGTTCTCAAATGTGGCAGCACTGGTCTTGGTCCTCCTTCTTCATAAAATTATTTTCCCACATAAACCTATTCGGTTCAATACCCGCTACGACTTTATCGCACAGACACTGTCAAACTGTGTATTGTCACTCCCGCTTTCCGAACACCCCTCCATATGTGAAAGCCATACACATTATGGGTACTGACAGGTGTCGGGATGCTTGGGCTCAACTCCTGAAACTTCTAGCGACACTGCGGTTCCCCAAAGGCCCGAAGCTAAGAGGAGAAACTAATTGAAATGGACGAGTCTTCTCATGTTAACCTGTAAATACGCTAAGGCTTCCTCCTCTTTCGTTTCCCCTGCCCTTTCTTTCTTATCGTTAGCCAGATCTATCTGTCGATCTGTTCCAGCTAAAAAGCACTGTCTTCAGAACTTTATGCAGATGTAAAGACGCCATTTTCGCAAAGAGGATATACTCTGGTGGCCATAATGTATTTTTCACTGACAAAGCAATAGATTTGCTTAGTTCCGACAGTGCTTTGACTGTGTGCTATGCATATTAAATAAGTATTTGCATAATTAATTTCCAATCATGTTCAGCAAAGTACTGTTTTCAGACTAATTCAAGCGTTTGGTTCTTTAGATCTTTTTTTGGTTGTGTATCCTCCTATGACTTCTGTCATACCTTTTGACTCGATCCGTGCGTAATTCGAAATTCTTGTTGTCTGACCACAGTGTAATTCCGCTCATGTGGTTTAAAAAGCCACCAATGTAGCGTACATTACGGACAATACTGTCATATAAAAGATTCGCGTGTTAGTCTGTTGCATAGTCTTTCATAATCGTCCATTATATCTCCCATAATTTGATATAATTCCTCTGTAATCTACTTCTAAAAAAAGTATGAACTCCATGACTGTTGTTTTGTCTTTCGGGTGCCTCTACATAATTCATCATGATGTTCTAAAACTGCTAAGGTCCTGCACACCCGTTCCCATGACGTGCCAGCACGAAAGAGCCCTTTTAGGAATTGCTCGTTATCTTTTGGTTCTTATGCAAGTGATTACATGAGCTTACCACCGTCCGGCGCCAGACTATCCCCTAGGAATCAAATGACGCGTCTTCAATAGCATGGAAAACGTCTCGACGTGGAAAACACAGACACCATGGGAATTCACGGACTCTTTGACCAGCATGAAGAGCCACGTCATGTAAAGTGTGGTCTAACGACTGGTACCCGCGACCACCCTGTCTCTGACGACCCCCCTCGTTATCCCAAAATGCTGTCTTGATTGAAATTGTACCTCCGACGGGAAGGGAATGACGGAATGCTGACAGTACTCCAAGAGCGATGCCAAAAGATGAGAAAAACAACTGAAAGAAAATCTTCTCCATCTCAGACGTTTAAGGACAGAAGAACTGACCAGTCTTCAACAGGAAGACACCACTACCTGATCTGTGAAGTAACAATTAAGGAAAGCAATGGTCCTCCAGGAGGCACCCCGAATGAAAAAGTTCTGACTCCAAGACTCCAAGGGGAGGATGAGATCCATCGTTTCGGAGACCCAGAAGGAAAGAGGAGCGCAAGGACTGTTATACAAATGGATAATATGGCAAACTACCCTTTCCACTAGTGTTAGATTTGGGCTGCCACCCTAAGGCACAGTAAATACAACCAGCACGACGACCACGTTGCCGCGGGAAGAATACACCATCTCCTGTGATGAAGCTATTACCAGGACCTCACTATCTTCGAATCACATTTTCTCGAAAGAACCAGCCTACTTCTCCCTATGCGCCAGTCTCACTTCCTCTATTTCCCCTCTCATATTTTACTTGTAAACTTGGACATCTCAAATGTTCGAAATGGTTGAAATACATAAGGTTTTTTGTAATCTAGTTGAAAAATCCATGACTCAAGCTATTTTTGACAGACGCATGGATTACATCCAAGATGTGGTCGTTGCAGAAAAGTTTATCTCTCTAAGATACATGGTCTGGAGCAAGACCATCTCCTACCATACGTAATTATCAATTAGCCCTCGGCTAGCTTAGTCAGCCATCCACGGTTTCTTGCAGTACAACGACCTGAGCCGATTCCACCTTTTTTGGGTCGATGTGGATTGGGTAAGGCACACAGTGTACGGGTTAGACAGCGTGGAATCGAATGAACGCTCATCTGCTCTAAGGGCTAAGATTGCGGTCACTAACCCAATAGCTACCCTAGCAGATACCCACATGAATAGTTATTATTGCATGCGATATCATGGTTGGTCTATTTTCCGGTAATACTTCTTAGCCCACAAGATTCCACTTATTGGCGTGGTGAACCACACGTCATGCCGTGTAAAGACATCATTGTCCATGAATTAGTTCATCTCCCCCAGGACCGCCACAGTTGTTATAATGATTTATTTGGAAAGGATTTGGTTGGAAAAGGGGTGGGGATGGCACCATAGGTATCTAATGATTCTAATACAAAATAAATCAGCATATGGAACATCCAATACGTCAATGGCACTTTTTTTTTTTAAGGGATGGAGAAGGGTCGATGGCAGAGTCTCATATTCTTATCCGCTTGGATTTTTCTTGTAACCCCATTAGTTTACCCTTCTTTTACTTTGTAGCAGTCTCAAAATTAGTCTCTGAGTCCTCGGATGACATGCGTGATAAGAGTGGACTTACAAAATGTTAAAAAAAATGATGTGAATGTGATATAAAAGTTGTGTTTCTTTCGCGTGCCTCTTCGACCAGAGCAAACTGAATTAAGTCTGGAACGTCTAGAAACGAGGAGGTTCAGGCCGCTCTCACCTTTCGTAATTAGGAACTACTTTGTTTCACACACGCATAGTACAGTAACTTCTGGCTGTAATGTGGCCTTAATATAAATTTGCTTTCTTTGGAGCGTGTTATCTGGGTAAATCAGCCAATGCCGTCTTGATGAGATAACAATGATGGATCGCTTCTTCACATCTTAGAACGTGCTTTTGACCAAGCTAGGATGCCGTTGTATTTCATGCTAAAGATGCCATCTCTTCATGCATGCATTATATCCCCTCACAAAATGCACATTTTTAAAGTCTGTCGCCAAGGCTGTGCAAGAGAGCTGGCTGGCATGCCGAAATATGCAGATGAACAACTGAATTATAGGGAAATAGAATGATTAACCACCTTCGAAGATGAGTGAACGAGACAACGATAATGGACGTTAGAGAACTGGCACGTGAAAAATGTCGATGACATAATGGATTTTCTAGCTGTGCTGTGGGGGTGGAGACAAAAGAAACCACAACAAAATTTATTTTTATGTGCATGCATGTTTTCGTGGAGGATAGCACAATTATAGAATAAAGAGTCAGGATCCATAGAGAGTAAACGTCTAACATTTGTGCAAGGTTTGGCAAACGACAGGGTCAAAAAAGAAGGCGATATCTCTCAGGGGGGTGTGGCAGTCAGATATCACTTGCAATGTAATCATCATGGTTGACAAAGATGGCGGTGAGGTGAAGCAGACAGAAAAAAAAAAGAGAAAGAAAATGCATGAACACAGAAGGAGATAATGCCCTTATTACAACTTATCTGTAGACCACCGGGGTGTTTTTCAACCTTTAAAGGTGAATGGCCACTTTTGTATAGTGGTCATCATGGAAGCAATGACAGGTGTAGGCATGGGTACTTTGGACACTTGCCTAAGGCTCTACGCTTGTAGAGGGCCCCACAACAAAAGACAGCACTTTTTTGTTTTAATGGAGAGAATGGGGGCGGTGAGAGAGAGAGAGAGAGAGAGAAAGAAAAAGAGAGAGAGAGAGAGAGAGAGAGAGAGAGAGAGAGAGAGAGAAGGAGAAAGATGCGGGGCCCCCTTACAGTTTGAAACTCTGCGGGACACGAACTACGAAGAGAGAAGAGGGAGAACGACAGATTGAGAGTACTAGGAGAGGTTAAACCTTCTGCTATGGCAGAGTTTCAAACTTCTGAGGAGGCCCGCACCCTGCATCCGGCCCTGCTTAAAACGGCCATGTCTGAACCTTGGGTGCATGTTCCATCATAATGTTTGACGCTTTCAAACATGTAAGGCACTCAATCCTCTAAATAATTTCGCGGACCATGTTTTATGCCGTATTTGTATTTGACTCAACCCTCGTCGCAGTACGGTGGAAACTAGTTGTCACCTTCCTTCAAAATGCTGGGTGTGACGATAGAATAAAATCGCATACCGGTGCCAGTCGTGTGATACGGTGGTCGAATTTTGAAGCCCGGTTTCAACTGGTCTGCCGGCAGACAACGTGCGGAACGGTTATTATCCGTAACAATGGGTCACACAGCCAGCGGGAGGCTGGATCCAAAGCGCTTTGCGCTGTTAGAGTTACACTGTGGGATGCCAGGTCATGAGTCAGCATAGCTGAATTATACACCACAGCGCGTGAAGTAACGGAGCTATGGCAATGAACTCATTTGTCCACTTCTAACGCCATCGGCGATCAGAGACCAGTTCTAGCTGACAACAGTTGCGTCATTTGGCAAACACTCTCGATAAAATCAGCTCCCGGAGGATCTCACTTCCTGTATTATGTGGGTAGAATGACGTTATAATATAGCTCTACCAGCTACTGAATAACAGAGGAGTCCGCCAAAATTGGACAGGGCAGCGGTGAGAAGTCCGGGCCCTTTTGCACCTCGAGAGAATAGTTAATGTGTACCATAGGTACTGCCCAAAACAATTACCTTCAGGTTAACTCCTTCGAGAACCCTATTTGAAAGGTCACCATAGTAATGTCATATAAACAGTACACAATTATTATCGTCGACTAAGTGCATAACCGTACTATCGTCGGCAAAGAATAAGTCTACCATGGCTCTAATACTGAGTTCACAGCATAAACCACCCTTATGCATCAGCCAGACAGGACAAACAATCCCGTATTTTTCATGATCTCAGACTGAGGCTCAAAATTCGGCCACGTGAGGGCCTCGACTGGTCTAGTTTAGAGATGTAGAAAGCGTTTTTTTCTGTTTAAGGCTTTCGGCAAGATCGGTTGAACCATACTGTCTACACATTCTTGGTTAAGATAGTGCCGTTATCGTCTGAAGAAGTTATTATATTTTTACAGTTATAGCAAAAAACCTTGCAAAACTCGCAAAGTAGTTGCATTCAACATCTCTTTAGCAGTCAATAATTCCACGAAAACATGGGAAACGTTGCGATAAAGTAGATGCTGTGGTAAGACGACCACACTGTAAAGAATCTCTTCTGATTTCGAGGGTAATAAAAAACAACAACAAAAAACTGTGAACTAAGCGGATTGCAACTAGATGGCCTCGACTGCACTACAAAAAGTGGAGCATCACCAAGCCTGCGCCTACCACAGCCTGGCCATATGGCCTCTCAAGGGTCATCAAAGTAGCAGCTGGAGAGGTGTATAAAATAATATTATACTGAAACAGTTACTAGGTTACAAAGAGGAGCTCTTCACAGCGATATGATGGAGGAGCTTTGGTACAGAGTGTCGGGCCGTGCTCCCGAGTGAAAACAATGTGCCGAGAACGAGGTCGAGCACCTTTAGTTAAAAAAAAAAAGACAACTTGAGACCCATTTCTGGTGCAAACCTCAAGTTAAAAGATATGACCGTAGTTAGAAATAGATAATGGGTCTATTTGTGTCTATATGTGTTTTGGTTTATATAAACCACTTGAAAGAGTTAACCCTTATGCAAGCACCCATCCACTCACCCACCAACACACACACACACACACACACACACACACACACACACACACACACACACATATAGAAAAAAGATCAAATTAATTTGAATGATAGACAGTGATGGTAGTTGTCTGCAAGAAGAGATTTCTACATGTACAAACGCCATATCACAAGTATGGACCAGAGAACAAAAATACATAAAACAATACAAAAAAATCGAAAGGATGAAAGAAATGTAAACTATAAATAGACAAAGGATAAACAGATTCAATAAACAGTGGGTAAATGGAAAACTAGAGGGAGGACACGCATTGGAGCGAATAATGTAATGATGAAAGAAATGGAATACGGGCGTGCGTGAGTAAATGCGGTCAGAGCATCTGCGCGCGTGACAAGGATGGAAGAAGTGAGAAGCGGAGAGAGAGAGAGAGAGAGAAAGGAGAGAGAGAGAAAGGGAGAGAGAGACAGGGAGAGAGAGGAGAGAGAGAGAGGAGAGAGAAAGAGAGAGAGAAAGAGAGAGTCCGAGGGGAGGAGAATAGAGACAAAGAAAGAAAGAAAGAAAAGTAAAGAAAGAAAGCAAAAAGAAAGTAAAAGAAAGAAAGAAAGAGACAGAAAGAAAGAGAAATAGAAAGAATAGAAGACCGTGAAGGCACACATAGAAATCTAAATCCAAAGACTGTCTCAACTGATTGAATAGTGGAGACCAAAGAACCCGCTGCTACGTGAGAGCGAAGAAATAACATTGGCTGAACACTTGGAGACTCTGGAGCTCATCTGGGTTAAATCGTCTAATTAAAAGTAAGAAATTTTCCTAAAGTGTGTACATCAAACTGCAGCAGAGCACAATCAATTTAAGTTCCTGGCTCTGTTAAGCAAAGATATCCTCCAGCTCTATGGTATGCCGAAGACTGCAGAAAACAACTGATTGAAATCTGCCTTTGCGTTGACACGAGGAATTCTTTCTAAAGTGATTAATGTGTACGTACTGATTTTAATCCGTTTTCATGCTAAATCGAGCCCACATTATGATGAAAGATGTTCAACCACAATATTAGCAAAAGTTTATTTAGCTCAACGTGTAATACATAAGAACATTATAATATACTGAACGGTACCGTCACAATTTCCGAAGACAAAACAAATGACATGTATTTTCTCACTAGCTAGAGCACTCAAATCCAACGTCTATAGGATACACACAAGACCTATAATTATAATGCCAAATTATATTCATTTTATATTTATGGCGTCCCACTACGTTCTCATAGTCTCAGTAATTTTTTTACGGTAGTTAATCTTCATGGGTTGTTTAGCAGTTTTACATCTTTAGTTCTCAACAGTTCTGCGTATTGTAAATGATTAGGAAGCATTAAAACGTGGACGGATGGATAGCTTGTGAAGAGAAGGAGACAGAATAGAAAGAAAGAGAGCATTTGGTTGCTGTTTGAGAATGGACGTGATTGACAGTAGAGTTGTGAACGATTTATGGTAATGGAAAGACTGATGTGCGACAGACAATGGTACGAAATGAGATGCGAATGGATTATTTGTAAACATTTTTCAGTGTATATTGATGGTCAGTATTGACATATGCCTATAAAAACAAAAACTGAAAAATAAAACTGAACTTAATTTGCGACCTTCACCATGTACAAAGATGATGTACTTTGTATTGCTTGATCCGATCATGCTCACAGCAGCAAAAGATGCCTACATATGCTTTTTCAAAGCCAAGACAAAAAAAAATGATTTTCAATAGCTCTGCCAGAGCAGTGTATGCCCCGTGCTCTTTCATTCCATCCCTCCTTCCATCTCTTTTTTTTTTCTTTCAGTTTCCGGCGCATTTTATTTCCTCTCCATGGCCAAGCGCCTTGGTGACATTTTCAATTTTCTCTCTCATAACTGTTCCGTCTCCCCGATTAAAAACCACGTGACATCACAGCTCTTTTCCCAGCGCTGCAAGAAAAACTCAGGGAGCCCGGACAATCAGAGGCGGATTAAAGAATGGGCCGAAAGGGTCACAGCTCGGGACTCCGCGCATTTTTTGAGGTGGGCGCCGGAGAACTAGAAAGTGTTTATGGAGCAAAAATGAAGGACAGAGGAAGAAAGAGAGAGAGAGAGAGAGAGAGAGAGAGAGAGAGAGAGAGAGAGAGAGAGAGAGAGAGAGAGANAGAGAGAGAGAGAGAGAGAGAGAGAGAGAGAGAGAGAGAGAGAATGGTGGAAAGGTATCATATAAAATAGTATGTTGCCATTGTAGGGCTGAATGTGTCCCAAACAATGCCCATCTTTCAGGTACCACTGGGCCCTGAACAAGTTTTTCTGTCTCCCATAAATTCGGGTACGAAACAAACACACACCAAAAAAAATCATAAGAGGAACTATCTATGCTGTCTCTCTTTATTCTCTGCTTTTTTCTTTCTCTCCTGGTCTCCTTCCAGAATACGAAAGACCATTCTTCTTTTCTTTTTCCTAGTTTCCCTTGCAGCACGGGATTCTGAAACAGGAACTCTGCACTTTCCTCCGGCCCAGGGCTCTGGTGGACTCTAAATCCGCCCCTGCGGACAACCGGTGGAATCTTTGGGCCTGGCCCCAGTTCAGCCATACACTGGTAATTTAGTAGAAAGAGACGCCCAAGCCTTTCGGAATTTACACTCCTCCCCGATCGATTGAATCAACTGTATGTCCACGAGATGACACCAACGTAAATCCGATCCCACACGGCCCAAATCGACAATGAATTTGGCCGCTGATGGCCGGATGCGTGCCGTGCCAAGAACATTACAAGCTTGTCTTTTGAGAGTGGGCAGGAGCCGTTCAAAGCTCAAGAGGACGTCCCTATGTGTATGCTAATAAAATATAAGGAGAATTATAATGCTGGCGGTTACTGTACTGTGTTGTCACACATGAACATTTTGGTGGTTAAATACTATGTATGTCCAGATATCAGTACAAGAGTGAGCGTTTTCTTAACTGTTTGACCGTGATACTGTTGATAATAGACCTTATTACATAGTGTATGTTCACGTTAGATCTTGGTCGCAGATCAGAGTCTGGCACTCTCAGACAATGTGACATTATCAGAATCAAGTATAAAAAGGACATTATGATGATAATGTAAGTGCAAGGTTGTTGACCCTATGACTTCGTCAGTTTACATGCAAAGATCTCTGTCCATCCAAAGTAGCGGACTCTAGTATTTTGAATTGAGATAAACAAATCATCACATGGTATAAAACTAAATGTTTTGTCAATAATCAGCTGAATGAAAATGAAAGCATTTTACTGATCCTGTATCACTTCCGGAAAGACAGTAACCAATGATGTATGGTGTCAAAGCTTTTCGTGGGTTCTCCGGACTGCAAGCTGGACTGTTCTGAAAAAAAACTGAATCCTTAATCATTTATGACATTAAACCTAATCTTGATAGCAGTTAGCATCACAGTAACACTTTCCGGCTGTTAAGTTTACATTGTTGAAAGTTGTAGTGGCACTACAGATATTTAACCCCCAGGAATGGAGCTTGACCGAGACATCAGTGGTGGGAGTTAAAACTGGGATGTAACCATGAAGATCTCCTAATGAAGTAACACAGGTAATGGCTTCACAGTGACATATTAGTATAGACCCACCGGTGAAGTAACAGTTACAGTGACATAGTATAGACCTCATTGTGAAATAATAGACGTAATTGACACGAATAGTGACATAGTCTGAAACATTAAGCGTGCATCTAATAGTAAACTAGGAGATATTCAGCTAAACGCAATGTAGAAAACGTACATTAGATAACTAGTGGGATAAAGGTCTCATGATATAATAGGAAATAGGGCCCCCACACTGAATTAATGAGCCCCGTAGATAAGAACAGATTCATAGAAAGACTGAGAATAAGGTAAAGCCTCTATGACGATGACTTAATATTTGTTATGTTTGGGCTTAGCAAAAAATATGAGGCTATGGCAATTTTGGTGTTAGGCATGACAATGGTACTTCTGTGTCTATACAGATCACCAAGACAGGTCTAAAAGGAAATAAGAAATGTAAGAAAAATGAGAAGGAGAGAGAGAGAAAGAGAGAGAGAGAGGCAGAGAGAGAGAAAAGAGAGAGGAAAAGAGAATGAGAACGGGACAGACAGTATATAGACAGACAGAAAGGGAGAAAGAGAGTAAGAGAGAGAGAGAGAGAGAGAGAGAGAGAGAGAGAGCGAGAGAGAGAAGGGATGGAAGGAAAGGGAGAAAAAGTAAAAGAGATAGCGGACGTCAGAATGACAGAGTCAGTGGGAGGTATTGCTATTAATGATCAGTAGTGCCACGATTGATAGAGATCTGAAAGAGACACAGATGGAGTAATTAATAACTATCATGATAGCAATGAAAGGCACACATATTTATACGGCTATCAGATTGGTAATTAACATGGTTTTATGCAGTCTGAAGGACACCCAACTGATTATCATTTTAAAAAAATTTCAATGGAACAACAGGGGAGGGAGAGAGAGAGAGAGAGAGAGAGAGAGAGAGAGAGAGAGAGAGAAAGAAAGAAAGAAAGANGGGAGGCATTGCTATTAACGATCAGTAGTGCCACGATTGATAGAGATCTGAAAGAGACAAAGATGGAGTAATTAATAGCTATCATGATAGCAATGAAAGGCACACATATTTATACGGCTATCAGATTGGTAATTAACATGGTTTTATGCAGGCTGAAGGACACCCAACTGATTATCATTTTTAAAAAATTTCAATGGAACAACAGGGGAGAGAGAGAGAGAGAGAGAGAGAGAGAGAGAGAGAGAGAGAGAGAGAGAGAGAGAAAGAAAGAGAGAAGGGTAGGGAATCCTAAAGTTACGTTTAAATAATTATCTTTTTGTAAGTGTGTATGTAAATGGTATGAACAGAGCGGAAATAATGTGGGGGTATCCTGGTGTCTTGTCTGTGGTGTCCCTGATGGCTGCCGGTCTCTCATTAAAAAAAACAAACTAAAGTTTACTTCTTGTGTGACAATCTGTGACGTGAAACTGAAATACTGACTTGGTTTAACAGTCTACATTAAACCTCTCATCACAATAGAAACGTTTCAGAGAAAACGAGTATTTCGCTATAAAACAAACTATACAGGACAGTATAATATATTCTTACAGCACTGTCAGGAGATCTCCTAATATTACATGGGCGTCATGTAAGTTTCAGCTATATGCTTTACACTCATTTCACTGTTAACATTTTCTTCATCTTCTCTTTTGATCTGTACCTAAACTATTCATCCACGGCATTCACGTCTTATCATGAAAAATGGCCTCTGCCAGTCACTGGTGCACGATCATTGATCTAAAGTGTCCATGTATTGTGAAGACCCCAAAGACGTCATTGGCAGAATAAGAACTGTGAGATGAATGGTAACATAATATTTCATGCACAGGCGGCAAGAACACCACATCTTGTCTCGTACTTCTTCAATAATTAACCATGTATCCCCAACATCAAAGCTAAACGATGTAAGTGGGAGTGGACATTTGTTGTGAAAGCCTACAAGGATAAAGCTGAGAAAAGTTGGGCAGTAACAGGAGATAACATAACTTTCCAAGAAATGTAAAAGAAACTTCACGTAGAGTGTATGTGGAATTTGTAAAATGAAGAAAGGACAGTTAGTCACCACAACAGGGTTTTAACAGATCCTGCTTAATTAATTAATTCTCCTGACGGTCACTTCCGGTTTAAGCCAAGTAGTAATATGAGTGTGTCATCAAATCTTGCCTCCGAAAGTAAAAGATGCATCAGTCAAATTTCCAAATATTTCGGTTAATAATGATAAGAAGCACTTTGATATTCATGGGTTGCACATGATGATTAAGCAAAATGTGTAAATGGTACTGTACCAACATATCTTTTTTTTCTTTTTTCTTTTGGCTTCAAGCTATAACAACTTATGTACAGGTAAGAGATCACAAAATAATGCAGGGCATTCCGTGCTGTCATCATTTTGTAACGCATTAGACTGTGATAGATTTCAGTTTAAACTGGCAATCAACAGCACTCTAGAAGTCTGTAAAGGCTGTCTTTGGCAGCACGATATGTGTTAATTTTGTTAATGGGTTATATTTCATTACATAGGCGATCACTAAATTATAGTTTACATAAATCATGTAATTTATATAAGTTACTGTCAAGCAAATAGTTCTTGCAGAAACTACATATACATACATTCTTTTTACTTAAAGCAGATTTCAAAACAGATCTAGGATATCTTAAAACAAAAGCATGGAATATTGCGAGAACTGTGAAATTCTTCGTTGTAACTTTGATTCCATAGGTCGCCCCTAAGAGTTACTTTACTCTCTATTGCTTCTGGCTTCCCTTTCATGCATCTGTGACCCTGTCAGCGATAGAAGAGTACAATTAAAAAAAAACAAACAACTAAAAAACAACTTCATCTCTATCCGTAACTGCAGATGGATGCTCCCTGGATTCTCCTTAATCAAGATTTTACTGCGTGTCAGTGCCTGTAACACCTGTTCAAAACTACTCTACTGTTTCAATACTTTTTATTAAGTCCACTGAGGAGTGCCATGACATAGAGACGCATGAAGACAATAGGAAAAACGTCAATCAGTATAGATCGCAGTGGTAGAGTGTTTGTGGCACAATTTAAATTCCGTACATAAATTTATTAGTAAATTAGTTACGCTTATAACTCTGTCAGTAACCGTCATAAAACTAAGCCACAACAAGTTGTCTGTATGAAAACTGGAACAACGGACATTCATTTCTTTTAAACTCCTAAAAAATGTTCACATATATCTGCTAAAAATAGTAAGAAGTATTCTATTATCCATAGGTTATATGTAACATATAAGCAAAATGTGTTAGTGCTACTGTTCTAGTATATCTGTTTTAGTTTCAAGCTACAACAGATCATGAACATGTAACACACCACGAATGCAGCGCATACTGTGAAAAATTTTAGCTCAGACTAGACCTTGATGTAGCAATCATGTTCAGCCCAAATCAAGAGCAGCGCACACATTGCCTCATCACTCCTGCGTCTCTTATCACATTAATGACACTGGACCACACCGGAAACGCCTTGCTGTGCTGGCCATGCGCTTGGGATAAATAGCGCCAGAAGAAAAAAATGTTAAACATAAGCAAAAAGTATCGACGTTTTGCTTCGATCTGTGATGGTTAATGCTTGTACTGAAAAAAAAATGTAGTGTTCAATAAGATATTTTATGACGGTTTATACTTAGCATCCATAACGTATTGTATTATAGAATAAAGCCGTGCATAATTCCGTCGCTGTGAATACAATGGAATCTGTTTATGGAGATCACAGTTCCTCCCTCACAAAAGCGGATACCTTAAACAGATGGTCGTCTTACAAGGGTTACTTTTATATCAGATGTAAAGAAAAAAACTCTCGACTCGAACTTTTGTGTTAACATTTTCTGGTCACAGGGGTGAGCTATCATATAG
>JAWQUT010000005.1:2688007-2705926 GCA_033807755.1 Ellobium chinense
TACTAAAACTTATGATGGACAGTTACCAGTTCAATTATCTTTTGGAAAAGACAATAATAGGAATGACAGGCAAAAGCCCCTTCATGAAGATTTTTATTTCCCATAATATGGTTAAAACTGTTTCTTTAAACTGGAGTAATATTTCCAAATTGTTCTCAATAATCAGAAAAATCGTGAAATCAGTTATTCACCAATTATATTCTGTCCTATACGAGACGATCGGTTTCTTTCACTGTGCTTCTGCAAATCAACCATTATGACAAGATGTCATACTTCGTTTAAAGCTGAACTATAGTCGTATCATAAATATAGCAAATGAATGAGGAAAGTTACAGAAACTGAAACCTATGGTTAGGAGATGGAGATCATTTTTTACAATGAGGGTCTACGTAGAATTCAGTGTTGTTCGTCCTAAGCAGCGTCACACACACACACACACACACACACACACACACACACACACACACACACACACACACACACACACACACACACACCAACAACCAACGTGACAGTCAGTTTTCTTAATAAAATCCAGAATTTTTATTGGATATTTATGAAATTTTCAGGATATTAGGATGTTTTTATGCATGACTCATGATGAAAGTTTCAAATCGATACAAAAAGGGCCGACGCCTGTAGACGTGCCATGAACAATTTCAAACGCCGCCTTGAGTTGTGTGCAGCCAGAAGAGGAAGACACCTGAAACATGTTCTCTCTTAATTCAGTGCCATCTTGCCATATGATAGGTTGTACATTTTTATTTACTGGTTTTATTTTATTCTATTTTGTAATGTATGAACATTTTACGTAAATGAGTAAACCACTGTTTGAAAGCACCATGTTGTGTCTGTTTAGTATCGTTCTTTGACGTTACAAAATTTAACGTAAATTTCTGTTGATCTTTATGAAAATTTCATCAATGGTCATGCATAAATAGATATTTATTGTCACAAAATTTGCTGTTATTTAATTGAAATTTTTTAGAAATATGGCGAAAACAGAGTGTTCCGTTTTTTTCTGTGACACCCAGTAGCTAAAGAGGTTTTGGACTACATGTATCCGAGAACCGAAAAAAACGTAGGGTGTAAAAGTAATGATTGAGAAGGTCGCACTAGGAGACCCTTCGTTGTAGATCCTGTGTAGTTTTCAGAAAGAGCTGATCAGTCGAAAAGTGAGACAATTACTAGGTACTGTATAATCAATCCAGGAATGTAGAATTAGACTAGACGCTCCAACAAGAACCCAGCTGATTTAGCAGATCCAAGAAATTGATCTAGTTAAAACAGGAAATGACCAAAAAAAAAATCGCGTGCATCCCCCCCAGCCCTCTCCTGCCCACGACACATCTTTCTCAAAGCTCCAAAGTGACTGTACTGATTACCTCATCTCCCCCCCCCCCCCCCNCCCCCCTCCAAATTTCCTGTTTTTGTGTGCCCGTACTTCTAGTTGCAACCGGTCAGGGACCTTGAAGAACCAGGCAGGTGGTCTCTGGCACGAGCCTCTGGCCATTTGGGAGCCATGGTATAGGATATTAGTGGTGCTGAACGCTGGACAACGCTTAAGTTGTCTTAGTCGATATTTATAAATACTGTCTACTAAAGTGAGTACTCATGACCCTCACATCTTCAATAGTCTCTATCGATACTATGATGTTACTATGATATAATCTACGAGACAATGTTGATTACAGGATCATAGATCAATCCAAGGCTCTGCTGGGGAATGGAACGAAGTGCGCATATTCGATTACGTTGCATTATGTTAAATCATGTTAAAGCCTTGTCAGGTTTCAAAACCGGAAAAAAAATTAGTAAATTTTGCCAGTCTAAAATAAATATAACTCTCAAAAATGAAAAAAAAAAAGCGGTATCGACAATATCGACTAACTTATTTTTCTTGCATGGGAATATCCGCCCTGAAGGTCAGTATCGAGAGTACTCAAAATCGATATTGACTTAAAGCAGAGCCCTAGAGACCGCATAGTTAGAGAGACCAAGAGAAAGCAGGAAGACGAAGAAAGTATGGCTGTGAAATATCCGGCAAACTGAAGGATTTGTAAATCCGAGTGTGAATCCCTTAAGGTTCCAAGCTCTACGTACTTTACTTTTCCCATCTAGCGGCCATTTGAGCTTGAGCCCATCGGTCTGATGCCATGGTAGAGTAGTAGGTGCACTGGCCGTATGCATAATCCTTACGTTAGTTAACGCACTGAGGTAACCACGGGAAACTCCCAAAACATTAGTGGTGTTCACGGTGGTTAACGCAATGCGTTTATTAAGGCAAGGATTTTGCATACGGCCACAGGTCGTTTTTAATTTGTACGCCATCAGCAAGTTTTTAAATTGGAGAAATTAAGTAATCACTTGTGAACACAGTTGAATGTTGATCCTCTCTTGATCTTGAAGAAAAGATCGCAGAAACTTGGAATGTTTTCTGCCGGGTGGGTGTGTGGTCAAGGCTTAATGTCAAAGATATCCACCCTTTCCACCCGTTTCACTGAACTTTGATGAGTTAAAAAATTCAGTGATAACATTATAGGTTTAGGCACAATAGGCGTTGTAAACCACGGTGTTTAATGGGTCTCATCATTGAAAAGTTCTTGCTAGTGAAAGTTCTTGTAAGAATCCACTTTGCCTTGGGAATTCCTGGATTTAAATCAAGCACTGGGCCCCCGATTGTATATTTGCTTAAATGCTTTTTAAGCTTTAAAAGTTTATAATCGGGGGCACAGAAAAAAAAGGAAAATGAAAAATACGACTTTATTTACCCCGTAAGGAAATTGTTTGACCATGTCTTACAATGTTATACATCTCATTCATAATACAAACACATATAACAGTACACCAAATGCGTGTAAATATTACAAATGAAATTCTTAAGAAGGTCATCACTGGTAGTAGCGGTGCAGTACCCTGTCCCCCCAGCTCTAAAGCCAGGTACTCATTTCACCTGAGACGAATGAGGAAAGGGAAGTGGAGTGTCTTTCCCAAGGACACTTCAACGTAAACGGTCCTGCTCGCAACTCAAACAAATACACCTTGGACTTGAAAGTCTTTAGTTTCTGAGTTTCTGAGTACGACTCACAAACCACACGGCCACACTGCCTCCATGTCGAAAATGGGACTAACTACAACTAATGATTGTGGTGAGACATGGTTGAGACGTTTTAAAGAAGTACCCAGTATATTAATCTCGTTGCACATTTTAACAATGCTTCCAAATTATTAATTTCATTCTCTTTGTTTCATTACCTTTTAAAAGATTTCACCCTGTAATTCAGTTCCCGAAAGAATTCAGTTCCTGAAAGAATTCAGTTTTTGTAATGAGCACAAAAAACGGTGGATGTGAGAGATGTCAATTGTCTTCAGAGACCCTTGCTGTCTCCGAAGGTTCCTGTCTCCGACGTGTCTCGGATATCGCATCTGATCCCAGATAGATGTGAACGTACCTTCATTTTAGATAAATTAAAGTACATGAATCTTTAAGGACGTAAATGTGCTTTTTTTATAGATGGATGTATGTGCATCTATCTGTATTTTACACATTCCTGAGAGGTGATCTGCCAATCAGGGTTCAAACAGAATCACATGGAATCTTGTCTTGACGTATAACAGACAAAAAACAAATCTGATGAACATTCCGATAAAAGCCGATCCTTTTCATGGTGTCAGGAGCATAGGATGTGTGAGGGTGAAATCAGATTATCTTGGAATATTTGATCATAGTGGAAAATAACACATTATTGACGACACCTCAAGGGTAGGGAGTGTTTTACCACTCTAAATAACTTGCTCTGATAACGTTGTTCCGCATCAACTTGATCAGACTACGATTAGAGGCGCTTCAAAAAAACTCCGCTGAGTAACAACCCCGTTTAATTGCAACCCTTCAGAGGAGAGAATGGATTATTTCTTTATGCTGAAACTATGGGATAATTGCATTTCCTGCTAATCGCAAGAGCCTTCTTGCTTTCGAGAAATGTGTGGATCCTGTAATGAATGAAGCTCACCTGACTTGCATAGCAACGCAACTGTCCTGTCCGTTGAACGAAAGGGAGTACAAAGGCCCGGAAGTGGCAGAAGGGTCAAAAGAGAAGAGCATTCGTTCTGTTCAGATGATGGAACACAAAAATGATAGTAATGATAATAATAATAATAATGAACCGGAAAAGTGACAAGAGATGGCAAAAAGAACTTTCGAGGGCATTCCATCATCGTGTTTTCATTGCCACCCCCATGGATATGCACTATGCACTTATGCTCTTCATAGGCTTCATCAATGGTCCAATATCAGAGATGAACTTAAGAACAAGCATGTCATGAGGATAGGCGTTCTGTACCTCCTTCTTCACTCCTATCTTTTCCCATCCCCCTCTTTCCGAATTTTCCACTCACCCTCTGTCCGGGAATGGCAGAAAGATAAAGAAAAGAAGCACATTCATTCTGTTCGGATGATAGAACGCAAAGGTAATAGTATTGATAAATAGTAACAATGAACTAGAAAAGTGACAAGAAATGGCAAAATAGAACTTTCGAAGGCATTCCACCATCGTGTTTTTATTCTCATCTCCATGGATATACACTATGCACTTATGCTCTTCGATGGTCCAGTATCAGAGGTGAACTTAAGAGCAAGCATGTCATAAGGAGAGGCATTTTGTACCGCCTTCTTCACCCCTTCCCCCTACCCCTGCCCCCCTCTCGAACTCTCCACTTATCAGAGTCTGGCATGTGCTTCCGATGGCCACTCTTCGAGCGTAGCCCCCAAAACGGTCCCTCGTGAGTGTTTGGTTCAGGGAGTTCCCAAAAATGGCGCACGCGAAACAGTATCCGGGGAACCGTGGTCCTCCACGTCGGTACATGAGAAGTCGAGAGGAGTGGTACAAGTTTCAGGGCACAGTTCAATAAATCGCCGAATCGAACCAAAGCCACTGATTAAATTCGATCGTGACGCGCACGCATAGCTTCCAGGGTTGCCAGATAAAAATCTGGAGAAAAAGCAACAAACTTCATTAAAAAAGAGTGAAAAAAAAAAGGCCGAGCTATGATATGAATTCTTGACATGTCACTTATTACATGTATACAGGTTAGGTTGGGCTAGATGCATTACAAACCGAGATACAAGTTGTTATCTGCGCCTTCTTCAGCAGCTGATGTACGAGTATATATACTTTAAGATATTTGAACTCTTTAAGCATATGAGTAGATGGGGTATATCAGGATCAAACCGTTATCGGACTAAAAACAATGTTCGTATTAAGTGTACTTATTACGTTGAAACATATTATCACCTATACGTTACATTGCCAAATGCTTTTGCGTGACGATAGTCGCTAACTTAAAAATGGCCAGATTTGAGGAATTCGAATAAAAACACCAAACTGGCAACTCTGGCTGTGTCCAAATCACGAGGGGATGTAACTTGCAGAATTTCAGATGTACCTTTGGCTTGCCAAAGAGGTCAATCAAAGCTATGAAACTGAATTGACCTTGTCACTAGATAGGTAATAAGAATGCACCTATCATAACTGGGCATTTTTAAAATGGCAGCTTGAGAAAAGAGATATGCATGTTAAGGTTTGTTTGATATTGCTGCCCGACAGTGTCTTTTCAGGAAATTTCTTTTAAATTTAAGCTTGAAAACAGATGAAGGGGAAGTCGTTCTCTCCTTCTCTCTCTCTCTCCCCCCTCCTCCCCCCCCACCTTAGNACCCTCACCCCGCCTTTTTTTCGAAGGAATGATTGAAATGGTGAAATTGGAATTGCTGGGAGTACGGATGTTCGAAAGTATATTGCAAAAATCTTCACACAAGAAGAAAGCACTATAACAAAAAGCTTCACAAAATACCCTGAGTCAGCAGAATCCTCATCTTCACTCATTTTAAGACAATTCCTTCAGTAGAGGAGTCGGCGGATAGAATGACCTCGAAAGGAGTATAATACTGATAAAATGCCACTCCAGCATTAATTCCGTTTCCTATTTGCTGTTTGAGAATCTTTTTTGATGGCTTTATCAATCTGCGCCTCGACAATACTTTTCATCCAAGCATATTGTCATGTCATAAAGCCAGTTCAGGAGCAAATGACACAGTTTAAGTCACCAAGTGTCTTCAACCACGTTATACAGTCCCCCTCCTTGAGAGAGCTTTCCTCTTAAACTACGTAGCAAACAATCTACCTCCCTTACCTCCCTCCTTCCCGCCCTCCCCCCTGGGACAAACCTTGACTTTTTTACTTGTGAATTTTCCCTCGTAATATTCTCGTTACGCTTCCCTTCTTGTTCGATAGCAGGAAACACCAAGCGCCAAACTGGAGGTCAGTAACGGTAATACAGTCAGTGACCCCCATAAACAATCCCTTGGGAGAACAATTACCAGAATACCAGGCTCCCGTCTTCCTATGCTTCTATCTCAAGCTGTGTCTCTCGTCACAAGTGCTTTGTTTTTATAGCCCATCCATCCATTCTCTGAATCTATTTAGCGTAAAATCTTAAACTGCATTTAGTACGCCGTATTAAATGCCCGTTCTTTCTCTGGACCTCTCTAGCATAAAATCAGAAGATGCATTTTGTATTAAGTCTGGCTCATCCTGTTACATCGTATCGAATTTTAACCGCGGTTGGCAAGACAGTCTTGGTTAACAATTACACATCTTTTCACTTTAGTGCTATTTCGTCTTTCCAAAATCTTGGATACGTTTTGTTTCCATACACAGTTTAATAACTGTGTGTGTGTGTGTGTGTGTGTGTGTGTGTGTGTGTGTGTGTGTGTGTGTGTGTGTGTGTGTGTGTGTGTGTGTGTGTNGTGTGTGTGTGTGTGTGTGTGTGTGTGTGTGTGTGTGTGTGTGTGTGAGAGAGAGAGAGAGAGAGAGAAATTCTAAACAAAATAATTTCGAATTCTCAAACAAATCAGAAGAAGTAATGTAAATGCATTTCATTGTTATGTGTTTACTGAAATCCCAGCATCGTGAATGTCGACGAAATCCAGACTTTAAAATCTAATTGTATCTTGAAGGATGAAATTCCCCGTATTCTGTTAGCCCGACCAGATCAGGAATATTACTCCTTTATAATGCATCATCAAAAGTTATATTTTTGAGAGGGTATTGCATTTTTAATGCTTAAGAATTAGATTAGGCATAATATCTCCGTAAACAAAAGATGATTCTTCAGTGTGAATGGATTTCAGTGTCATAAGGTACCGTTATATTGAATAACTGAGTAAATATTTTTTGAAGAAACAGCAAACATTTATAGGCACTACCATATATAAGTAAAGAGTTACATGAACATTTTTGCTAACTCTGGGGAGAAAATATAACCACAACGACGAAAAGACTAAGCCCAAGATTATTCATCGCCAAACTGTAATGTACTTTGTGTTCTCAGTGGGCAGGCATGACTCGTAAAGTTCACATTAAGATGCACAACAAAGAGTAGACTGCATTTTGTTTTTGCGTTAAAGAACATTCGGGTTAAGGCCAAACAAGTAAAATGCTCTCAAATCTCAGCTTTAGGGTGAACGGAAAAGGCATCATTTACCCTAATGCGATGGCCCTTATGTTACAAGATCAGCCTTAGGTACCCAACAGGTTTGCATAACTGAACATGAAAGTAACACTAGCTGCATGAATGAACGGAACGCGTTGCCAAACTGAATTATTATGCATGCATGGCCCTTTAAACATTGCAATCTTCAGCCTTCTTTTGTCAGAGACATATCATTGACTGATGTGATCAGTTACATAGGCTTACTGGCTGATGCATCTTTTACTTCCGGAAGCGAGCTGTAATGGCGCAGTCACACTACTACTTACATAATTACATTTTGCTTAAACCAGAATTGAACTTTTTTGGAGTTGTACCATTTGACTTTAGTAGTGCTACGCTTCCATCAAAATAGGCTACGGTGTCCACTGGGTTACGGACGGTCATCGTCTCACTGTGTAATTTTGCAGGCTGACCACTTTGTTATCACGGCACATTTTCGACGTTCGACGTTCGACGTTCGACGTTCGCATCTTCCGGTTAGATGGGTAGTGTCGAATGTATTCGTCTTCAGACGCTGGTTTGAGCGTATCACTCGGATGTACAATGGTTAAGAACAATCTATGGTCTACATTCCACACTTTTTTTTGTGGAACGCATCTGGCTACCTAGATTTTGGTTGCTTCAACGCAAGCGCTGACATCCATAAGATTATTTGGCTGGCGATGGGTGACAAATATAGCATGTACCTGATTTGCTGCCTGAACCGATGATTCGCCAAGCACGTGGTGGTTATAGAGTCAAGGTCTCACAGCTCACACATCTGCACATGGGGATCTCTGACACATCTGCACATGGGGATCTCTGACACATCTGCACATGGGGATCTCTGACACATCTGCACATGGGGATCTATGGCAATAACAAATCATCTGAGAAGAAGAAGAAGATATGTTTGCAGTTGTAGTGATTGGAAGATAGGCCTAATACCTTGAATACTTTTGACAGCCTTGCCCTAGACATAGGTTTAAAGACTGGACTATTAAGGCTACTATTACCACTCACAACATTTCTGAACTCGCGGTAGCAAAAAATGTCCTACACACTTTTCCTCTGATTCATAAATAAACCAGAAAGTAAGGGACATTTTTTTTCAACGAATGGAAGTGAATGAGTGATTAAGCAACCAGTCAGGTTCCTCGGTAAGTTCTGGTTCAGATTTTGACGGTCTCCAGCAGGTTGCGTTTGCAACAAGCCCTGCAGTAAAAAATGCATTGGTCAATGAAATCTTGGTTTCGGAACGCACATCAGCCAGTCATACTCCTCAGCATTTGGATTGTTTGGTCGACTGTCTCATGAATGTTTTGTTCTTACTTTCAGGTAAACTAGACTAGATGATATTTAGCAAGTCCGGTGTAAAAGACATTAATGCTAGTCTTCTTTTTATACTGTCAAACTCTTTCCAACATACAAAATAAAACTAGATAGTGTAAAAAAGACCCATAATTTAGACTTCTTAAAGGAAATCAAGTAGAAGGTTGCTAGAAAATTTGTTTGTGAATTTCCGTGAAGGTTTCTACAAACAATAAAGATGGTGTTGCTTGTAATCTGTGCTCTGTAGAATTCGTGCGTGATATTTTAAAGATTTTGTGCGTAAATCAGTCCCAGGTGGTTTATTTCGCTTTAGTATGACTGTCAGATTTTTGTCGCAGCCGCCATCTTACCCCTGGAAAGGGGAAGACAATTTAGATTCCTTGCTGTCCGAGTCGTTTTACTGGAGTTAAGTCCCTTGAATAGATTGTCCCCAACAGCAGCTGACAAGACATCAATATCGCTTTCTTCCAGAAATCACCCTAATCTCCTATTAGGTCATGAAAACTAACTTAGATTTCCTTTATCTCTTCTCTCTCGTTCTATCTTTCTCCCTCCCTCCTACCTCTTTCCCATACTTTCTCCTCTCCTTTTCCCCTCAGTCTTTATTTTATCTCCTCGCAAAACCTTTCCCCAGTCAGATCAGCTCAGGAAACGCTAATATATTAATTCCCGCATCAGGAAAAAATGATGATTTATTCTTCTGACTTCGCGAGATTGAAACATTTATGGGCTTATGAGGAGGAGAAAAAGAATATTTATAGAGAGATCCTGTGCTGTCCCGATAGAATGATTTACGGTCGTCATCAGGCAAACGAGCAAAATAAACACAAAGGGCAATACCAGTGGTGTGAAACTGCACTGGAAGAGACTATAAGCGGAATCTGACGATGACTTCCCGATTCCCTAGGAACTGCTGATCTTACTTTGGTAATCGGTTAATATATTCATTATTCTATACTGGACTATAATATGCTATATTATTCTATACTGAATTGTTGTTCATACATCTTTATCGCAAACAGATAAGTCAGACAGTACTGTTATATCATTACAAACGACGGCATCTGATAAAATATAATGCATGAAGGGTCTGATATTACATAAAATCTAGCTAGTTTCTGGCATTACAATAATATGGGAAGTTCCAAGGAGGAAAGAAAATCAATGAAAAGACTGACAAATCCTTATAGCTTGTTTAGTATACTTACATGGCCACCTGATTCACTCTGTGACATTTCTGTTAAGAAAAAAAATTCTAGCTGTCCATAACGCTGATAATAGTTGTTAGTCTATAATATATAGTATTGAAGATCTACAATGTGCATGTATGTTACCAATGCCTGTATGTCTTACTCTCTCGACATCGCATGGGGAGGGAGGCAGTGTGAGATGAGGTGTTTGTTGAACAAGTTTAACAACACGTTTATTAAAAGTTTATTAAAAACTTGTTATGTATATGTGCACTGTTTGTGGGTATATGGTGTGGGTGTGTTTGTGTGGATGCTCAAAAAGATGAACGCTTCAAGAAATAGATGGTGTAAAAATATATTTGTCTGTCTGTCCATCTGTTCGTTTGTTTGACTTTGTGTGCGTGTGTGTGGTGTGTGTTGTGTGTGTGTGTGTGTGTGTGTGTGTGTGTGTGTGTGTATGTGTGTGTGTGTGTGTGTGTGTCTGTTTGTGTATTTGTGTGTGTGTATCTATCTGTCTGTCTGTCTGTCTGTCTGTCTGTCTGTCTGTTTGTCTGTCTGTCTGTCTGTGTCTGTCTGTCTGTCTGTCTGCCTGTCTGTCTGTCTGTCGGTTTGGCTATCTGTCTAAAGTGAATGAAAGAAACGATGATGGCAAGTGTATTGTATTGTTATTATATGAAAACTGTTATAATTGCATTGATATGTTGTATTATTGACCACTGGCCTACAAAAAAATAAACTTGTCAATATAATGACCTGCACACAATCACTCAGGTGTTACTGACCCAAAGACCGGATAAACGTAATCGCTAATTTTTCTGGATGTCGTTACAGATTTCGTTGGCCATTAATAATGAAGTGGCCATTTATTAATAAACTTCCCAGGCAAATCACATCCTTTTACAGGAAATGATTGAAGTCATGATAAATGATTAGGCTCAGCACTGTAACGTCAGGCTTATCATTTGTGAAGGGCACATCTTAAACCTCAATCCTGACTGATAACACAGTTAAAGACTTAGGAAAGGTGTGGTATTTTTACAGAATTAATTATCCAATTACGCATCACACAGTATGATGTCTCTTCATGGCAGATCGAACAAATGGGACATTTTTTGTTTTGTTTTTTGTATTCTAGACTCTCTTCTGTGGCAATCAGCAAACACGCATGTCCTCTGATAATTTGTTCAGGGTAAATTATCGAGAATGTGTCCATAAATCAACAGCAGGATCTATAATAGAGTACGAATTAACTAAAACATTGAGTCAGCTGAGTATAAAGATGGGAGGTGGGGCGAGAATGATCCGGATCAAGGGTTCTAAAATTTTCACCACGTGCCCGTTCCCCTTCGACTGCTCAAATTTTGGCCGAATTCGTTATTGACATTTTGTTCGTACAACTCAGTCCAAATGAGTGGAAGAAATGCAACTGAAGGTCTTGCGCACGTATGTTTAGAAAAGCTGTGTCATACTCGGAGGAGATCTTGTGCCACAACTTTGAGGGATCCCTGATTCGTTGTTCTAAAACCCATCCTTTACCTCTTGTGTGTTTAGCTCTCATCTTGGGTTTACCCAGACAGTTCTACTGCAGAACACTATTGGAAACAGTATTAGTTTCCATCACAGAGTAATAGCCCTGGATGGGTAAATATGTGGGAGCATAGTGGAAAGGATCGTTATGATTCCCCTTTGTAACCTTCCTTCCTTCCTTCCTTCCTTCCTTCCTTCCTTCCTTCCTTCCTTCACTCTTTCCATCCTTCCTTCCCTCTTTCTTTTCTTCCTTGCTTGCTTAATTCCTTCCTTCCTTAATTCTTTCTTCTTTCATTCCTTAATTCCTTCCTTTCCCTCCCTCCCTCCCTCCTTCCTTCCTTCCTTTTATCCGTCCTGCCTTCTTTCTTTCCTTCAGACTCTGTGCAGCATCAGTGTCGCAATCACAGTGACGACATAATTATATCATAGGACCCAACAAATTGCTGGAACGTAACTATAACAATGTATGCTATGGAGGCATAGCTCCCCCTGTAATTAAGGCAATCTCACTATACGCTGCAGGTCATGTGCAATTTTGGGAACACAAGATGCACACTTAAGCCTTTTACCAGGGTGTAACATTTGTGATGCTTGTTGTTTGTTTAGGCTAGTGCCCCCCCCTTCCTTTGTTATACGGCCCTGGACCGCACGCGGCTCCGGTCCTTCGTGATTCGAGAATGTTGCAGTNCCTCCCTCCCTCCTTCCTTCCTTCCTTTTATCCGTCCTGCCTACTTTCCTTCCTTCCTTTCTTCCGTCTTTACTTCCTTCCTTCCTTCTTTCTTTCCTTCCTTCTTTCCTCCTCCTTTCCTTCTTTCCTTTCATCAGAAACCGTGTCGGCCAACATCAAGATAATGTATATCGATGCTTTTTAACATTTTCAGGTAGATTTGCTTACCATACGAAGATGATGAAACTGTACTCATAATTATATTATTTTTTGTATTTCTTTTCTCTCATCCACAAAATGTTCTCCTTCAACATTCACACATGAGCACACTTTATGATGGGTAGTTTATTATTTGGTGGTAATTACAGAGCGGTTGTCCTATCAGAGACTTCCAAATGATGAAAATAATTTTCCTAGCTCAAGAATTCTTTGATGGCATGGGCAGTTTTTAGTGGTGAGCGAACAGACTCTGTGCAGCATCAATGTCGCAATCACAGTGACGACATAATTATATCATAGGACCCAACAAATTGCTGGAACATAACTATAACAATGTATGTTATGGAGGCATAGCTCCCCCTGTAATTAAGGCAATCTCACTATACGCTGCAGGTCATGTGCAATTTTGAGAACACGAGATGCACACTTAAGCCTTTTACCAGGGCTACAACACTACGTGTTTTCCTTTTTTACCCACTTGTTTAATGACTAGCCACCAGTCATGTTATGACGCTTCGATTGTGAAGTCAGTCCTGCAGCTGCAGTATGGGACTTATGCAAGTCAGGCGTGCTAAGACGTCATAAAAGTAGCTGAGTATAAAAATGGATGGATCAGACCAAATAAAACTTTGCATAAATGATTTCATAACTCTAACTGGTCAATAATCTTTGACTGTCATGGTCTATATTGGCTGGGTAGCACTGGATACTGTGCAAAATTAGGCATTAATTAAAATGTGAAAATATGCAATACTGGGGCTTACCCTGAAATAGTGCTACTGAAAAGGAGTAAAAAAGACGCGGGTTGGTTAAGAAATAGAGCATGGCGTCCAGACCAAAGGAACATGGCAGTTGCCCGCTCTTTATCCCTCTCTATCTCTCTCTCGCCTCCTTTATCTCTCTCACTTTTACTCTCTCTCTCTCTCGCTCTCTCTCTC
Source organism: Ellobium chinense (assembly GCA_033807755.1). Classification (NCBI taxonomy): domain Eukaryota; kingdom Metazoa; phylum Mollusca; class Gastropoda; order Ellobiida; family Ellobiidae; genus Ellobium; species Ellobium chinense. The sequence continues at coordinate 2,701,411 of JAWQUT010000005.1, forward strand.
TCTCTCTCTCTCTCTCTCTCACTCTCTTGTCCTGTTCATGTTCATGTCTTCCTTTTGACAATTTAATTATTTTTCTTCTTTTCCATCAGATGTAATCCTTAGCACCCCCATACTCTCAGCCCAAGGGCCAGTCCAGCAAACAAGTCCTCTGGCCATACCCTCTCTAATCATAAATAGATTTCGCGAGGCTGCGGTCTCTCAGATTATGAAAGATGAACTGTGCACTTGCATTCAGCTTGTGTATTGGAAAAACACAGGCTTAAGAAATTATTGATGAAAGTTAAATATTATGAAATCATATACCCAGAGAGCCTAGAAGACGATGTACACGCCCTGTGGAGAAAAAGAGGTTAGTTATTACTCTCGGGTTAGCCTTGAGATCTTGCTCGGATCCGTTTGGCCAAAAGAAATTTGGAGTGGCTTGATCGATCCAAAGTTCCCCAAAAGATCAAAGGGACAAGAGACAAAAGAAGATCTGTGCAAACCAGCATAGAGGGCTTGCCATTTGTACAGTGATGCAGGTGTCTTAAGCCATTCATGACTTTCCTATTTGCGCCATTGCATTAATGAATCAAAACCACTTACTCGGAATTAAACATTAAACTATATTTTACAGCTGCTAGTGTTCACCGGGCTCACCAAACGTTGTTGGAAATTTGAAGTCTTCACTGAATTTTCGAATTCAAAGTTATTCAACGGTGAGAAAAGGTCCTAATGACAACTTTACCGCACAGAAGACCTCACCAAAGTGAAAACTTCAAACTTTAGGTTCGTTTTTTAAATCTGGAAAGGACCAACGAAGAGTCTCACATAAATACCACCACGTCCGAAACCAGTCTTTTCAAACCTCTCAGGAAGGCAGGCAATCTAACTGTGCCTCACCAAGTCTCGAGGAGTCAAGATTAAATTATTAATTGTGATCAGTATCTTCCGAGCGTGGGTAAAGACGTGCAACGCCCTCGCACAGGAAATTACGTTCCGGTGGGAAAAGCCACAGCGACTGATGTCAGAGCTAATTTTAGGTACACACACGAATGTATGGTTCTAGTAGGCCAAAGATTTAACCATACCTGAATACTCACCGGAAGTTGGCGGCAAGAAAGGAACTCAAACTGTTTTTAACTCTTGGTATGAAGAAATGGGTGTGGTGAAATGAAGTGGTGGAAGCTGCAGTCTCGCTGGAAGGAATAACTGTCCTCAGTCAGATGTCAAGCGGAACAAGTCGTAGCCTGTTCTCTTTGTCATGGAGATGGGAGCATCTATAGAAATGTCTGGAGTGCAGTGGGGATGTTTCATCATCAAGTAACAAGTAATAACCCCTCGATGCACTCAGCTCAGTGCGTGCATTGAAGAGTTAACTACCTTCCTACATGAAATCCCCGCTCTTACAGACCCACATATTTTACGACGTGTACGGGGATGATGTCATAGGGCGATTGAAACTTTAGGATAATGAATGTTTAAATGTGTGATGTCATGACAATGGAGGACTCCAAAGAGGACATCCGTCCTGGGTATCATTAAGTAACATCAAGACAATCACGGGGCGAAATGAGGATCCGCATGGTCCAAAATGGCAGAGAGATACAGGGCTGTCTACCTTACAATCAGTAGTCAAGAAAGAGAGAGACCATATCAATTATTCAAAATAATTCTTGTGTTCGACCTAAATCCGCATTTATGCGCCACGTAACAAGACTGTCCAGAGTCCAAGATACTGGAAAAAAGCCAAGGCTGGGGCAAAATCTGCCATAACACATTGACCTTAGCCTCCGACGCGAGATCTCCTACGAGGCCATGGGCACGTGCCCATCGTGCCCACACCTAAATCAGCAACTGAAGAAAGTGAACATTGGCAAGATTAAGGCTATGTTGTTGTAATTCCTGCTTTCTGTCACTAAGCTCTCAGTGTGCTTCTACCGACGCTCTTTGTCGTTGTGCTCACTTCCTTTAGTTTAATGTTGACTTGCAAAACTTAAGTGAGATAATATACAGGTACATGTAATAAAGTAGCAGCTGAAAAGCTTCCCCAGCAGTAAGTGACTCCATATAAATAGTTGAGGTAGCTTTTTTTTTTTTTCTCCAACTAAATAGTAACTAAGTAGTAATAGTAATGCGATTTATAAGTCTTGTATCCAGGCTGATACCTACAAACACGACTTCACACGTTTATAACCCCAGCAGGCCAGATCACTCTAAGACTTTTTCAACTCCCTACGGAGTATACAGTACCGCTGCCATTTGGAGGCGCTGATCACTAGCATACTGGCAAGATCTTTCACTGCCTATACCAGGTACCCATTTTACAGACTGGTGGAGGGAGGAAAAAATGAACGAAATGCTTTCCCAAGGCACTTATAACACGTCCGTGATCAGAATTCGAACCCACGATCTTTAGGTCTTGAATCCAGTGCCGCAGCCATTCGGCCACGTTGCTCCACTTTTCAACCAAATACCAAATAATTTCAACTTTACCACCAACTGCTTATGTCTTAAGGACCGGTTTGTTAGGTGTAATGTTCATATCAGTGACACGGAAACGCAAATTACATGTGTTACGCCTTATCAACGGGCGAATATTGTTCTGTATCTCTGAACTTCTCTACTGATCACATGAATGACATCTCCTGTCTCACCAGTGTATTTCAGTTATCTTCAGGGGTGTAAACTGAGTAACAGGGACGCGCCAGGTGGAGCCACACCCAACCACAGAACAGAAAATAACGTAGTTATGCTATCGACTCTCTCCACGCATATCTTATTCTGGTACCTAGTCTGCGTTTTTTCCCCTCATTTTTCTTCTTTACATTTCTTGTCTTAGCCTCCAGGGCATCTTATCGCCATCCTTGCCTTTTCTTCCGAGTTCATTTCTTTCTGTGTACTCTCTCAAATATGCAAACAATGTGAAACTCCCGCTTACATAATCTATTTCGTCTATTCCATTAACCCTTTCCATTAACAAAACAATTGCGTGGCAGGTTCACACAGCCTCCGGTACTGCTGTTTCCCCAGCCCTCGACTGGTGTCTCGTGCGGTTTCAATAATGTCGCCCTCCTGATTGAATTTACTCAATGGTTGCGAGGTAGTAACGGGTTAGATCGTTTCTGCGTATCGACACTTTCGATACGTTTAAGTAATGATAATTTCGATACTTCTTAGTGTTGATACATTCGATACTTCTTAGTGTTGATACATTCGATACTTCTTAGTGTTGATACATTCGGTCTTTCTGCGTATTGATATTCTGAACTTTCAGTGACGATATCAAAACTCGGTCCTCAAATTTCGATATCGTTTCGATCCAGACATAGAGCTTAGAAAGTGTTGTATAAGAATAATGTAACAAAATTCTATATTCCATTGAATCCATTCCTTTCGCATACTATCCTTCATCAGAGAACATCTGTAATATTTAACTCAGCTGTGTTACAGTGACTCATTATCAACACATACACATCAACACTTATTGAAAGGACGGCTTGTTCTTCCTCTTCGGTGATTGTTGATCATGCTAGGAATTCAGTCCAGGCTGGGTCTGCATACAGTACTGTGTGATGGAGGTCGTCGCAGGTTCCATGAGATCATTTTGCAACGGGGCTCCACTGGGCCAGATTCTCCCAACCTCTGCCGGTTAGAGCTGGGTTAGTCCCCTAGAATGTGCCCTGGGGTTTGTCTGTCAGGCCCGTAGACACAGGAAGTAGGACTAGCTGATACCGGTTCTGTGGATATGAAATAAATGGATAGTAATTCAACATCCTTCCAATTCCCAATATCAGTGGCCGTATGTATAATCCTTACTTTAGTTAACGCACCACGGTTACCATTGGAAACTCCCAAAACATTAGTAATGTTCACTGCAATTAAGGCAGTATATTAATTTACGTATTGATTATGCATACGGGTATAGGTGTGGAGTCTATCTATGTACCGAAAAGATATCGTAAGAAGCGATGAAGTGGCCTGCCATGTATTAACAATTACAATAAAAATACAATCGATATGTTCGAAACTGGGAACATAAGGGCTGAGTATCGCGATACTTGAAAATATGGATATCAGTCTGCCACTACTAAGAGGAGAAGAAGGCCAAAGGGACTGCCGAGTGGTGAGGGGAAGGGGGGAAGAAGAAGCGGTAGAAAAAGGAAAGGAGATATGTGAATAGTGCAATGATACAAGTTTGGTAGTCGCATTTTGGTTTGGTGGAGAAAGAGCTGGGTTTGTATGAAGCACAGGAGTGGAGCAGAAAGAGCTGCTGCAGCAAGAGAAATGCCTGAATAAACGCATTTTTTGTGGGTGGGAAAGACACTACTGTTAGTGGCATGACGGGGTGATAGACAGAAGGAAAGGAAGTAAGCACGCTAGGGTTTTGGCATATTGCACAGTAGTTTTGACTACAGTAGTTTTGACCATAGTAGTTTTGACCACAGTATTTTCGGTAAGAAATGATCAAACCACACGTGCACGAGCGTGTGTGTGTGTGTGTGTGTGTGTGTGTGTGTGTGTGTGTGCGTGCGTG
>JAWQUT010000005.1:2706260-2730594 GCA_033807755.1 Ellobium chinense
GTGCGGCGGACAAATGAGATCGTTCAAGGTATGGATTAATCCGTAGTTTTGCCGTAAGGTGGTCAAGAGATGGTGGTTCTATAGCAAAGTTTCTCCTTAGACTTAAATTTGTAGACATGCATTCTTGTTTTGACCGTCTGTAGATAGGAGAAGACCAAAAAAATCTTTCTCAACTGAACGTGCCCCACACTATTTATTTGTCATCTTAAAAGGTTTGAAGGAACTAAAACCTCATGCAATGATGTAAAAAAAAAACAAAACAGAATCTGAAGAATTTATAATATTGTACTTGGGTACCTTTGGCTTAAGAGTAACTCATAAAATTATAAAATTAATAGAGAACTTGCGCAATAACCATGGGATCGCCTATCATCGTATGAATTACATTAACTTTGCATGTTGAAAACGACTAAAGGTGTATTCAGCAGCGATGCACCAATGGAAATATTACGATGGCAAGAAATCCTATCGTTTTTGCGCAACCTTTCAAAGAACAAGGAACATCGTGATGCAACTGTCTCTAAAAGCATTCAATTACCGCTGCTCATCATCTGCATAGCGTAGACTAAAATGACCAAGACTGCACGCCGTAGGAGGTAATTAATCAAGAAGAGCATAGAAATCTCTTTAAAAATTCAGCAGATCAATATTAATATATAGTAATGAATAAGTGATTATATAACACACGGAGGAATGCCTGGTGCAACAGTGTCGAGGTCTGAGAAAGCAAAATAATTATCTCTCAGACATCCTCTGAGTTCTTTCCTGAAAATACATCATTAAACAAAAAAAGAAATAAGAAAAGCACCTGTAATTACCAACAACATGAAGACGCATCAGTGAGAAATAACCGAACTAAATTGACAGTGATGTAACTAGGTTTTTAAAAACAAAATGTATGGAATAATATACAAAATTATATTATGTGCTTCTTCCATGCGCTTTTCTGCCTGGGTGGTTGTCTGTCTGTCTGTCTGTCTGTCTGTCTGTCTGTCTGTCTGTCTGTCTGTCTGTCCTGTCTGTCTGTCTGTCTGTCTGTCTGTCTGTCTGTCTGTCTGTCTGTTTGCGTAGAAAATCTAAATGCTGAACGACAACTTTCCTTTGGCATCTCGTCTCGCTCTGCGTGTTAGATAGGAAGCCACTTGCCCGGCACTTGCCACTTGGTCAACGCCTTGGGTTCTTAAGATACCTTGTGATAAGGTCAATTGTAAATCAATGCAAACACTGGCTCTACCCGGATCTTGCCCTAAAAGGCAGCAGGCAGAGGCAAGGGACTCCTGCAACCCTTGGGCTTATATCAATATTTCTCTCCGAACGTAAAAGTTAACATCCCGGAAATGTAGGTCACGATCATAAAAAAAAAGGGAGGCACAGAATTTCATGGAATAAAAGTTCATGGACTGAACCTAATTCAGCAAAATACGTTGATCTAAAGAAATACGCAAATGGCTATGTAATTCACAAATGTTATAGTTATTTACATGTGAAGAAGAATCTGGGATGGAATTTTGAATACTTTAACTAACATATTCAATCTGCACTGGATTATTGCTGCAAAAATAGGTGCTAGACGTTTGTCAAGGCACCCCCAAGACTTCTGTCAAGAAATAAAAAAAACAAAATGAAACCAGAAGTCATACAATGACGTGCTGGGGCCAATTTAATCAGTTGTTTTTACAACGTGTTAGCTTTAACATAACCATGACTTTTAAGATATTCGGAATTTGCAACAATGACAGAGATTGTATTTTCTGCAAATGTATGCCAAATTTCAACCGCATTAGATCTCAATTACAGAGGTAAAGTAAACATGGAAAAGTTAGTTTTGTTTGTAGTTGTACTTTATACGATGCACTTGTCCATTCCCTTCTTATAAGAGGATAAATGATCATAACTAATAGAGCAAATTATACTAATTGATAGATTTATGGTTCACAACCTACGCCAGCAGGCTGGATCTTTCAGGTTTTGCAAAAGCAATGAAAAGGTACAGAAGAGCTATAAACAGCTGGTTCATGCAGGACAGTTCTATTTTTCAGCCTCCAGCTCTTTTTTTAAATTTTCATCAATGTACTGTTTCTGATGACGTCCTTTCCTTGACATATAGAAAACATTTCATAAGAGAGAAAACAAAATCTCTGGTCTCATACACAGAAAATAATACAGACGGGCACAATAATAAAAGCAATGAGAAAGCGGTGTCATAATACATGATGCTATCGCCGTAACTCCTCCCCTATCCATTAAGAGAAAACGAACTGCATAACACTTGGATGAATATCTGAATAAAATTTTATAAAATAGTCCATATACTTTTTATCTGTGCGCATAATCAGCATGTAATTCCTGATCGATCTACATTTTTTTTCGCCATTGGTAAACCCATATCAACTACAATGTTTCGAACACTACACCTTGCAAACACTGATGAGTTTGGACATGGATCTCGATCTATTTTCCGATGTTATTCCCAAACACACCCAGGCAAAGGTGGGATATTATGAGATCATTAGCTCAGAGCCTCTGGCAGGAGAGCTCTCATGTCTTGGAATTTTTCCCAAAGGTATCGAATAACATTCAAATTCCATTATCCTATCGTGCTTTAAATTTGCCTTCTGTTTCTTCAAAGCTGTATGCGACGATGGTTAGAATTTTATCCCTGTGAATTATGTTTCTACAGAAAGATATGATAATCTCTCTCTTAGACATGTGGCCAAAAACTAAACGCCAGTCTGTGGTCGCGGGTATTACTGCGCACATTTTGTTCCCGGTCGACTCCGCCGCGTTGTAAAGAGGTAGGATCAAATAACACTGAACTGAATTAAATCTAGTTCAGTTCTCAAGAATCTGTTGTTTCGTCCATGTGAACCCCCAGGGGTTAATAATGGTAATAAGTGCAAGCCATGTTCCTGGTGTTTTGACTTAAGACCTCATATAGTGGTATTTGAGAGGAAACTGAAAGGTGACAATGATGGATTCCGTCATGGTGCCACATAATGACATTATTGACGCTGGCTTAATGAACCCAGGAGTATTAAGGCAATCTCTATTGATCACTAAATTGGCTAATTAGAGTTTTCACGCTTAGGTAACTCTGTACCGATTAAACCATAATTCTTGCAGACTTCGATGGGCAAGTGTTGTATGAAGGCAATCAGAACATTTGTGGAACAAGATGGGAGGGAGGAAATGAGAGGAAAGGAGTGGGAAGTGGAGAGACGGATGGAAGGGGAGAGTATAGGTGTTGTGTAGCTGTAAAAACAGAGCGTTTACTGTTAGAGGGAATCAAATAGTTTTTATGCTATACTGACCTTATTTGTCATTTCTTTGCCGTAGGTCTCTTTTTGTTAAGGCCTTGCATGCGTATTGAAATAAAGAATACACGAGGTTCTATCAGAATGGTAACTATATTGTAGAATGGTAACTATATTCACCAATAAGAAAACTCGTAGCCATTATTATCAAAGGGTGTGTTTTACTAACTTTATTCGATACCAAGTAGTAAATGAATTGATACCGGCTTCCTTGTCTCTAGGCGCCAGTAAAATACATTACGGTAGGACGTTGAAGTGTCTCAGCGAATTCGTTTCATAATAACTTGGGTTACTTTGTCTCTTTTTTATTTCTGGTCGAGATCGAATGAAAGTATCACTTTGGCTTACGAAGTAAAGAGACAATGAAGGATGAATGTTAAACTCAGCTGTCCACGTAATCCGCCAATCCTTCTAAGTTGTCCTTGTTAATGTTTGGCATCGTATTCTACATGAAAAAAGTTCGGGGGAAAAACAGGATTGGATCGTATGAAGCCCTTTGAGGTTATAGAGACCAAAGTGTAAAAGTCTCTTTGAGTCATTTAATAACATTTTCTCTTCGACCCACAGGAATGTTTGGAGATGGCCAAGTCCTCAGGTTTGGTGCCGCCTCTGTACTCAATTTACTTACTGTTTACAAAAGGGGTCCTTCACTGAGATTTTTCACAAGTTTAATGCCTTTTTCAGCAGATCACAAATCCGCACAAATGGAATCTACTGATGTATTAGAAAATACTGTCAGCGACATACTACTTTTTTTTTTGGGGGGGGGGGGNGGGGGGGGGACAAATTCGGGGCTAAATTTCACCACTTTTGCGGTGTGGTTTCGTTATACGATTATTTCTATACAGTCTAGGAAAGATTTCATATACACTCCGCTATTATTGACTCTTATGTAAACTGAAATGCATTATCAATATTACTATACTATCATTATAATAATCTTTAATGATTGCTGAATTGCCAGTGTGTGGTCGCGTTTCTTTTTTCCCTTGCGAAGTCACTTGGTTACGTGATAAAAATCCAAAACCATCGAAGCGCATAACTGTTCAAAAAAATAATTTTAGAACATAAATTTGGATATCCCAACACTAGCTGAAAAGACTGACAAAAAAAATACCAATAATATTTACATTAAAATATGACATTTTAGTGTATTTGTGGAGCATGAGATGAGGAAACACGGACGATTCAGATGAGCCCATGAATGTATAGCTACAGTGAAGACTGCTAATGTTATGGGAGTTTCCCATAGTTACAAAAGGGCGTTAACAAATGTAAAGATTATGCAGAGAGCCACTGGAGTGATGTCACATTGAGTCATACTGCTGAAGTCCGCCCACCTTCTCATTCATTTCCCTGATAACTTGGCGGACAGACTGACTTCCTTTTACTAATCCTCTGAGAAAATTACTGTTACACTGATAGACTTAGTCATCATAGTGGGGGGAACCTAATCTAGTGGGACCTTGCCAGACTTCAGTGATACAAATAGCAAGCTATATGTTACAGTAACAACTGAAGAGTGTATTTTTTTCCCCAAAGTGGACATGGAATGCTCCCTTCCACACCCCCCCCCCCCCNAAAAAAAAACAACCAAACAACAACAACAACAACAACAACAACAACAAAACAAAACATGAAATAATGTAAGAGCAGCTGCTCTTCCCAATTTTATTTCTATTTGCTATAAGATGGCATAAACTTGTGAGTGAATTCAGATATAAAACTTAATTTTGTCTTAAATGGATTAAATAGGAATGGCATCTCTGAATAATTTATTACTTTTACAATGGAAGCCACTTGCAGAGTTGTGGAAAGAAAAACGTTGTTCAGTTTGGTGATGGTTAAAAGAAATGTGGTCAGTTCTTTGTATTCCCCCAGGAAAGATGTAAACCCATAAGATATAATATCAAGACTCATACATGGGATTTTCTGGAATCATGTTGAACTGTCGAGCTGCACATAGTGATTTTTGCTAGTCAACCTGGAAGACCAAGCTCTTTTTTTTTTATCTCCTATATGGGGAGAGAGAACACCAATAGGATCGGAGACTCTGAGCTACCGACCTCACTATAGCCCATACTGGCCATCCTGGGTGTGTGTGGGGGCAAAATTTGTAGAGAGAGCAAAGAATTTTATTATCTCTTTACAAATGTCCACTTTACAGCAATATCCGGACTTCTTGTCTGTGGGTGCAAATTAAAATTTAATTTCAAGAGCTTGCGCATCAGCGGTAGGATCTCTCACCATAGTAAGAATTACATTAATTTTGCATGTTGAATGCTACTAAGGATGTATTCAGCACCGCTGCAATAAAGTAATTCTTAAGAGTGTAATTCTACTAAGATTGAAGATGCCATCATTAATGCGGAAGCTCTCAGTTATCTCCGGGGCAAACAGCAAACTTCAGCACTTACTCACTGCATAGTAATCTCTTCTTTTCTCCCCAAAAAAGGGGAGAAAGGAGATCTACTGAAGGTTTGGAGCTACCAATCTCTCTATATCTCATTTTGGATTGGGTGTGTGAGGTCAAACTTTGTAAAGATAGCACAGAATGTCAGTTATTCTCTGTCTATTGTAGTAAAGGAGGTAGCAAAGATGGTCTGGACTTCTTGCCCACGCAAGCAGTTAATAATTATCTCTCGAGCAAGCAGCCAACGTTCGAAGTTCACGTATTGCAGAGAAATCGCTTCTACCGACTTGAATACATCGAGGAAAATGATAAGTACAGTTTACCATACTGCTGAAGCCAGTTGTCAATAGCTCATCACCGTAGGCCATACATGTGGGCAATGTCAACAGGTTCGTCTACATACAAAATTGTATCTTCTATTCATTGCCATGTCTTTCTGAGATACGACCATCGTTTGCCCCGACGGCACCGGTCATACAGGTCAAACTCATACGGATAATAGAAGAATAAGAATCTGTGTTTGAGGTTCATTATATACGAGGTTTGAAATTATAGTAATTATGTGAATGCTTTCTCGTTTGAGAATCGGACTTGTGTTTGCAAAAAGAGGCGGTCGACTCTCTTTGACCTCAAGGCACAGTATAATCTTCTAAGTGAATGATCAGTATATGGATTCTGGCAGTGAGACTGCTAAAAAGCACTGAACTCATTTCTAGACGATTTCTGTCTGTATATATTAGGATTGCATTCATAACGCCATTGAAAAGCCAAGCTATATGTATAAGATCATTGAGGGAGGGAGAGAGAGAGAGAGAGAGAGAGAGAGAGAGAGAGAGAGAGAGAGAGTTAACAGTGCTTGGATTCGAGTGATGAAGGGAACTGGACAAGCCAGGGAATTGCCATCCTTTATAATTATATGATAGTGCGTGAGTAAAGTGTTAATGTTATCGTTGGGTAAATCATAACCATTAAACTTATGTGAATCTACAGAAATAAAAGTTATGCTGGATAAATTATCACTTGTGAAAAATAACAACACGTGTGCACCTCAGTGAAACAGTCAGCCTACCCCTAGCACTAAAAATGCTCGAACCAGCTTCACTTAATTTGGTAGACGTTATATTTTCCAGCGGGTACCTTTCTTCAAAATAAAGAACCGCAACTTCCCACCCACAGGCTCTCACACACCTGCTTTCACATATGCGCATTTAGACATGCATTCATTGTCCTTTTCCTCATAATGTCATTTCCTCTACAAACCTGCTCAATCTTTTGTTGTCAATAGTAATTACATATTTAATTTTAATCTCATGTCTTCCTCGATACTCTTTAATCTCATCATATTATCTGACAGCGTGTTTCTTAATGGTGTGGTTTCTAACCATAAGGAAGTCCAGACACTTCGATACGGTCATAATGAAGGTCTGTGTGTGTGTGTGTGTGTGTGTGTGTGTGTGTGTGTGTGTGTTTGTGTGTATGTGTGTTGTGTGTGAGTGTAAGTGTGTGTGTGTGGGTGTAAGTGTGTGTGTGTGTGTGTGTGTGTGTGTGTGTGTGTGTGTGTGTGTGTGTGTGTGTGTGTGTGTGTGTGTGTGTGTGTNACCCACGGTGAAAGCAATAATTCTGCCGTTCACCGACAAAATATCTTATGATCGTAGTTTGGTTTGAGCTTGATTATAATGGTTTTTGTCATGGCCTGGCAGAATTGTACTGGAACTGTTCGGTTAAAAACGTATCAAGACAGCCTCAAGAGTTGTGTTATTTTACACCTTTCTTCATCTTCCCTTCAAATAGCTTCAAAATTCACACAATGCTAATAGCCTCATTGACATTTACAGAGATATAATGCATTTGCCCTGAGTCTAAAATCTTTAAAATATCATTCTAATGAAACTACCTCAGGGAGATTGCTTGGAAAAAAAGTGGAAAATTCCTTGAAATAAAATGGATGGGCTTTCTATTGAAATACTAAAATCCTTCGCCTGTGGTAAAACCTCTATGAATTCCTCCACCCCTCCCCTCCCTTATAAAATATATATCATAAACAAATACCATAGCATTAGATGGTCATGCACGTGTACATCAGGGATGCTGAAACTTTTTAGACGGTGGGTCAGTTTTGTACGTTAGTTATACTGTAATGTGAGGACTATATTAAAAAGGTGGGTGGGCGATTGACCATGGTACATGACATAAAACACTAAGCAATATAAAGCACTGCACTCAGCTGTAATTATCTCGTTGTCCATATGCTGTGGCCTTCAAGGCCATATTTTGGCTCTGGGGTCAGCTGTTGAGTGGCCCTATCTATCCCTCAGATCTAGAAGCTGACCCCATTGTCTTTCTTCACTTGCTTAAATGTAAGTCTTCTTAACACGGATTACAAGGAGTTGCGATTATCCAGTGTGTTTTATGTAAAAAAATATACCATATTTTATGTGGAACATGTAGCTACTAAGCGAAAGTTGAGATTATCCGGACTGCATTCAGCGGGGTGGACTGCAGGAATATCAGTACCCGTTGTTCAACTTTCACGCTCCACCTGACTTTTATCGCTTTCAAAACCCAAAAGAACACCTCAGTGGAAGAATGCTGAAGACAGTGAAGATGTTCAGTTTTCTGGAAATGCCCTACTTTAGAATGCTGTTTTTTTACGAAGAAAATGCTGCATAATAATACAATTTGGTGAAGTGTCTTAAGGAACATTAGAGAAGACTCTGATGAATTCATTCTTTCAAAACTCACGCATTTTTTGGGCAAGGCCACAAACTTTTTGGTCAACCCTCAAAGGAATCATTATAACAATTTAAAAGTTGTTTCATGTAGTCTCGTTTTGTTTTCCTTTTCAACCCCATTTAGATCCATGTGGAAGATACGTTATGAGAGGACACCGTGTTATCTCTATGACATCTACCTTCTGTTTTAAGTGGTAGTATTCGTCATGAGTCAAGGGATTAAGTATGATCAAGAAAAAGGGAAGGGGGTGGGGGAGAGTAAAGGGAGGAGGGCGTTGTGGAGGGAATCACACAGTTATTTGCTTGGTGAGAGATCGATAACAGATGTCTCTGACAAACAAATGGCATGAAAGCACGAGTATCAATCTAGATCAGAGCCTTTGTTGTCTTTTGATAAAGGACCTGGAACTAAGTTTCATGAGGAAAAGCAATAGGATAAAAAGTGTAATTTTGCTTAAATGTCAAGCAATGTAATATTTAAATGGAACGGTTGAACACACCATGTTTCTGTGAGCATTCAAGAGTCCACAAAGAGCGAAACGCTTCAGGCACCACCACATTAAAAGCTTGAAGATCTGGCAGTTTTTTTAATGTTTCCAAATGGCAAGCAATTTTTTTCTTCAATCTGTCTATGAGAGAGACAAAGGAAGTACAGATGCACTAAGAGATGATCCCAAGCCACGTACATCAGCAATTAGAGTGGTGCACTGCATCGATATTATATTTTTTTCAGCATTGATCTCTCACTCAGCCCAGAAAGAATAATGCATGGGTTAATGACTTGGTAAAACCTGACGAATACGGCCGTAATGCAAATAGATACTTGTATTGAAGTTTCAGATGTGGATATGCGTTGAAAATTTGTAACTGCTTAGCTCATTGATGCAAAGTGAAGGTTTCCCTGAAATGCGACTCGGAAAGGTGTAGAGTGCTAAAAGAGCTATTAATGTTATACTCACGTTAATAAGCATTTCTAACACTCTCTTTGCTGTGGTTCATGGTAATGGTATGCGTTATTCTGTTAACCATTAATAAAAATTCATTCCTTGCTCTGGTAAAACGTAGTTGATTTAAAACAATTCATACAAACACATTATTATATAATAATAAAAAAAATCGCAAAAACTATTTTAACTTGGGGGTTATCTTAAGGTAAGACATATGTTTGACTCCAGCAAGGTAGAATAGATACAATTCTTTAACTTAATGAAACTGGTGGAAACTGATGAAACTGATTGTATTAAGGTGGCAATTCTGTCGTTTTATTATCATACGGAGTGAAACATGCATTTTACAGACAAAAAGAACTCTCCACTTTTATAGTAACTTTATGGATTGATTATCTACAGCAGCAAACTTCATGATGAGTAACATGCTCATAATAAATGTCAACACTTAAAAGCAGCACACATGGCTTTCTGAAATTAGTAACTAAACGATCCAATAACCAAAGCACAAATTGAGGGACAAAGTTTAGAAAAAAGCATATCAAATGTAACTGCCCATAATATTTGTAAACTCCGTCTAGTCCAATGAGAATTTTAGTCTTTTTTGTATCATCCACTAGTCTAAAATTTACGCTCTATCAAGTTTTCAATTCTGATTTTTTTTTTCTGTTTTTGAAGCTTTCTCTTTCATAACACAAATAAAAAATTCGTTGCTTTTTTTTTTTCTTTTTTTTTTTCAAATGGCCCGTTCCTAGTGCGACATTGTTGTCCCATGTGCAACGTTGCAAGATAAGTTGATTTCATTTTCCGACCCTATCAGGATAAAAATGTAAGTGCTCTGTTCCTGAGTTTGCATAAAATGCCGATCTTCTTTCCTAGCTTGAGCTTGCAGACCATGTTTATGCATCGTTTCTTTTCTGTTTTTACATAAAGATGTGGGCCTGCTATTGGTGAAGACGCTAGGGCCTAAATTCTGTCTTTCCATACTAGTGTGGTGACATAATATATGATATCAACCTCCAGTGGGCTTTAAATGGTTAAAATAAGCCACCTATTTTAATTTCCACAGGAGACACTAAGGAATAAGAGAATGTTTGGTGCCAGTCTGGGATTTGTGTAAGATGGATGACAGAGGGGTCATTTCAAGGTCTAAAGGCAAATTTTCCCGATTTTCAGTTGTAGTTTTTTTTTTTTTAAGTGTCTCACAAATCCCAGACTGGCACCAATGATTTTCTATTTCACAGTGTCTTCTGAAGAGATTCTTGTGGCTCGCAAGGTGACTTGCTTTAATCATGAAAAGCCCACGGGAATATTCATGTCGCTGCACTATACAATGCAAGAGCTCAGTGGCTGTCCTGGCTTTCTGTTTTTGCATACCACACTAATTTAGTCTAGGGCCAATGTTTTTTCTGCCAACCCTCTGCTTGCCTGCTTACTGCAAAACGTCCAATTCATCTTGTAGTTTAACCGTTTCTGAAAGCTTTAATCGTGAGTATTACTGTATATTTATTTCCTCTTAGAGCATGGCTGCTTGGCGACAATATAGTCATTTGACTTGATTTTCGCTGCTTCTGTCTGCATACATGCATGAGTGGAGATTTCACACCAAAGCGTTCCTTATCCTTTCTGACTTTTCTGTCTCTCTTTCAGCTCAACAGCCTTTCAAGTTTTTACTTAATTTTATTATCACATTGATTTCTCTACCACGAACAGCCAACCGAGGTTCTTTGTTTTAACAAACGTTATGTTTTTGTTTTAACAAACGTTATGTAGATTATGTAACGTAGGAAGCTGTAAATGAGATTATCGCAATAATTGCGCGGATAAGGTAATAGATGTAGACTATATACAGTACTTACTTACAATGGATAGGTCGTGACGTTGAAAGCTCAGGCGATTGACATGAAAAGCTGGAGAAAAAAACATTTTTCCATTAATTATTAATTTTTCTCTCTGTGTGTGAGCCTGGCGTGACTTAGAAACATTCACGGAGTAACGAATTAAAAGCACTGGGCTCTGTAATACACGGTGTGAAACTGTGAGCCAGCTCTGTGGGACATTCTAAATACAAGAAAAGGGAATTGGGCTAGTTTCCTGCCTGTGCCACTCTGTCTGTCTGTCTGTCTGTCTGTCTGTCTGTCTGTCTGTCTGTCTGTCTGTCTGTCTGTCTGCATGCCTGTCTGTCAGTCAGTCTGTCTGTCTGCTTGACTGACTGGTTAAGTTTCTGTTTGTCTACCTGCTCGCTCGCTCATCTGCTGGTCCCGCCTACTCGCCTGTCTGTCTGTCTGTCTGTCTGTCTGTCTGTCTGTCTGTCTGTCTGTCTGTCTGTCCGTCTGTCTGTCTGTCGTTGCCTAAACAATCGTTTCTTTTGACAGCATGTCCATCCCGTTACATTCTTCATTATTTACTTCATTGATTTATCTGTTCATTTATTCGTCTGTCCATCGATCCGTCTTACTCTCCGGCAAACGGTCAGTCTGTCTGCCAGACAAAACTGACTACGGTGCTTGTTTGTAATTTAAATGGTTTCCAATCAATTCTTTTTGTGCTATCAGTTCTTTTTGTGAAAATGTTGTTACTGATCTATCTATCTATATGTTGACTTCATGCTTTCTCTCTCTCTCTTTCTCTCTCTCCCTCTCTCTCTCGCTCTCCATCTCACATTGCTTAACTGAGCGCGTTAATTTTTTTTTTCTGTTATCCTTTCCGTGTCATTTCGCAACCTCATCGCATCGACGGTTTGTTTGTTTGCTTTCGCACTTGAATCTCCTCCTCGTCCTTTTTTTTTCTGTTGTCTTTCTATCTTCCAGCCCGTCAATCAGTATAGTTCATGTGTCTGCCATATTCGTCATTCTTTTTCTGAACTTGTTCTCACTTATTTGCATAAAGCTGCGCCATCCGATCATTATCGTCAGAAGACAAGCCCCGCCTACAAATAGCCGGGGACATTGCATTGACTTATATAGATTTGCTTTCAAATTTCAGTCACCAAACGTTCTTACTTCAGTTACATTCGGTAGGACTGTGTGAACTAGCATTCTGCCCAGTTTCTACATATATACAGTATGGAATGTTCACGTGTGGAATTAAAAAAAAACTTTTTGCTCCCCAAGTAGTGAAGTACTCATCATGCCTTTCCTCTCTTTTTGTACCCTGGGCTATTTTCTAAACATTATCAAATAGCGTGGTCGACATGTTCATTGTATCTGTGCAGTACATAGCCAATACAATAGCTTGATTTACATTAAACAGGTTTTTTGGTCTCGGATTACAAATTAATATCACTACATTCAGGAAACTCCGCTGTTCATAGTAAGTTCCTCTCTGTGATAGTCACTTAGGGTCTTCCTCTGCCAGTAAGGTGTTGGTTGTTAAGGCACAACTGTCTTCAACAAGCTCTATGCTTTCTGCCCAGGTTTCTTTTCACCTGCATCAGCCATGTGGCAAAGAAAAACAAAACAATCTATCCCTAGATACCAAACTTTGTTTAGTACACAAAATATTATAACAAACTGTCTGTGCGTTCTTTCGGGGTAGGGTCTATTATTCTGCTGGATTCCATTCAATTCAAGATCACAAAAATGACGCACATGTGCATTGTTTTCATTCGTATATAACAATCATGTACGTCTGTGCTCCTTTAGCGTTTCATTGCTTAGGAGAGCAATTCTGTGCGTTGTTGCGAAATCCCTCTGGACATCGAAGTTTAATCCACTTCCTCTGGAAAAAAAAAAGCACACACACAGGGCGCTAAAGTTGTAAAACATAGCCTGATGTATGTGCAATGAACCTCTATGATCCCTAAAAAAAAGTGAGCCTTGATTATTTTGATTCTTGTCATCCAACTTAACGGCGTGTACACTGAGTACGTATAGACTACTATGAATGCATGCATGAAAGATAAACTAAGTGTGCTTGGTTGATCTAGATCTACAAGTATGTCTTCATGAAGCAAGAAATTGGAAAAACATGTTTTGGCAAAAATCTGTAGATACGCGGAGACCGCGTCTCAAGCTTCGATCCCGTCGACATGCACTACAAACATTCATTTGCACTGGAGTGCTTCTGCTGATGCCTATTAACACGTTAACTGCCAACGGTGAGGGCACTCTTTATTGATATGCCAGAGCATGACGTGAATAATGATAAGCTGACAATGGGAAATTAATAGCGCACGAGAGGGAGGGCAAAAATGGGGTAATAGGAGAGAAGTGGGAGTCGCGAGAGCAAACCAAATTAGGTAAAGCAACAAAATCAACAAAAGCTCTACATACATCTGCTCCCCTCCACCTCTTTTTTTTCTGTTTGGTTTGCATACACATACACCAATGTTCACACTTACAGAAGCAGGCCAACCTTGCTTGCACAGCAACACTAGCACTGCTCGTGTATGTTACTGAAAACGGCTGAAGAAGTCACAATGCTGTATCCATTCCTGTTTAAATAAATGGTGAAAACTGCTCAAATACATAACTTGGCAAAAAAGAAGACACCATGACTGACTTTATGTAATAAATAAAAGTAAAAAAAAATCATGGCCGGCTGGATTTGATTTCGGATTTGTTTGGAATAGCATATCTTTTCGCAAACGGTTCTCAAATATGCAAGACTTTCTGAAATGGCTGGGCAGGACACGTAAGAGAAATATCACTCACGTCGGATGGCTTTCTAATGCCCTGGAGATTTATTGAGGCCCTTCTGTCCTTGAACCAAGGGAATCAGATTATCAGCCATGTGATGAGCGAAAGATAGGGCCAGGTCAGCTTTCATTGGCTAACTGTGAAGAATGCGGTATTCCATGTTTGCCGAGTGTCAGTCAAGTGCATAGCATTGCAATCCAGAGTTACCAAGTTGGCATTATGAGGCCAAATTTCTCGATGGGTCTTATCACATTCTTTCTATATGAAAAGTTGTATAAATACGGGTGAATGTGTATTGGTAGTTTGTTTCAAGAATTAAAAATCTTCCCGAAGAATAATGGGTTTTCAGCTAGTAATTAAGTAATTAAATGCAAGGATGTTGGTGCTAGAATCATTGCCAGCTTACAGATGTACATGCAAGCAAAGCATAATGAGGGTATGATCAGGAAATGGTGCAGAGGTAATTTTTACGAGAGATAGAATGATTCTGCCATACGTGGTCAGTTGGTCATTGTCTCTTCTCCTCCCCTCTTTCCCCTGCATAATGCTTTTCGGACGAAACATCTCCTTTGCACGTAAACGTATTTCAAAGATTATATTTGGGGAGGGCGCGCGTAGAAGAGAAAAGGTAGTTTAGGACATAATAATAATAGAGAGATTACTTTTTTACCACAGTATTTTAAACCGTTCTCTACTCCACTCGCAATAGCGCAGTCGTTGAAGCTGATACCATGATGTAAGCATAATTTCTCTAATACCAGAATCTGAATGTTGATGATCAAGTAACACAACAAGGAGTCTTCCCTCTACCGGCACCCTTCAGCCTGGTCCGATGTTCTAAATTGCAGGTGCTTAACTGGTACATAAAAATTGGACTATCAGAGTCGATAGTAGCAGAGTATAAAATAATGTGTAGAAATAATCATATAATATAAAACCACACCGCAAAAGTGGTGAAATTCAGTTTGAATTTGTAAAGAAATAATTGTTGAAGGCAGTGTTCCCCAATGGCTTCAGCGGATTTTATTTGTTCGGGCCTATGATCTGCAAAAGAAGGCCAACGTTTTAACCTCCTTTCATGTAATATAAAATTGTGAAAAATCTAAATGAAGGACCCTTACTGTAAACAGTATATAATTTGAGCACAGCGGTGGCACTAAACCTGCAGACTAGTTTTGGCCATCTCAGAACGTTCCTGTCGTTCGATGAGAAATTTTTATGAAATGACTCAAAGAGGATTTTACAATTTGGCTCCTGTAACCTCAACTTAGGCCAACTGCCATTAGCCTAACCCAAGATAGCTTGAAATGTTACAATATTATTTCCTCTGAAGTGTTAACGGCAGCTGACAGCTTTCTCTCTTGCCGAATCGAATGAATAATTTATATTTTTCACTGCCCGGAATACACGGGACATTTAGCCATGTGACAGCCAAGGGAGTGTTCAATTCCCAACTCAGTTTCCTTACGGCGTCTGTGCGAGCTTTTGGGCGTCTTTTTTTTTCATAAACACATATTTTTTTCATGTTCCTGTTTCACACACCTTCCCCTCCCTCTTTTCAAGGACCCTAATATCTGGCTAGTGTACTGTACTTTTATCTCCATCCATCTATTCATCCATCCATCCATCCATCCACATCCTTTCCACTCAATGTTATCACTCATAGGAAAACCGATTGTCTCTCTTCGTTAGCGTAAAATGGCTTTACGACACGCTGAATGACGTGTAAAAATGACCTTTTCGAAAAATCTACAAAAAGGTTTTCTTGTGACTAAACTGGGCCAACCGAGATGTCCTCATTGCTAATATGAGCAGCGCCATCTACTTTTTATTTACCCTAATGAATATTTCAAATTGTATCTGGCAATAACGAAATTATATAATTTAGAGGAAGATGACAAGACGACTCATTACCTTTTAAAATCAAACAACTGCTTTGCATAAGATTTCACATTACAGCCACTAGATTTTCTATTTCAGTTCTGTTATGCAAACAGTATTGGTCTTCAGGGCACAGCCAGGACGATCTGTAGAACCCTAAAGCAAAAACCGAAGTGATTTAAACTTTCCAAGGGTCAATACTCTTCGTCTAGAAAAGAAACCCCAAGGGATGGAACTATTGGCTCTGTCAAGAAATTTTATCATTAAATATCCTCGAAATGACACAACCACCCCAGGTTTGTTTTCTATGTTAGTTATGCCAACACTTCTGTTGACCAAAAGTTACGGAAAATTTGTTCTAGTGCCATTAATTGCACAGCAGCTCCGGCTCATTAATACACGGGGGCCAAAATATTCCGTCCAGAAAGCAAAACAGAAAAGAATCGAATCATTAACTCTAAATGAAAGGCCTCTTGCGCGCGTGAGAATCGATATGGCACCATGGATGTGTACTTAGCGGCTCGGACCACGGAATCCGATGCCAGTCTCCCTCACAATAGTAACAGCGCCCGGAGCCACGCCGGAAAGAGAACACCGTTCAAATTTCCGGATTCTGTACCTCTAGATTCCGGAGGAACACGCAAAACTGGCGGGATACTCGGGAATAGACAGTGCACCCCTATCTTGAGTTTTGAAAGTTTGACTCGGTGTGCTGTTTGTGTACTTAAGACCGGTGATAATAGATCAGTCTTAGCGTAACAACTGTGATAAAGGAAGATGAGATTCTAAGTTCGTCATATCCTTTCAATGTGCCGTACAGTGAGATAATAGGTTCTATTTGATATATTTGATTTTCGAAATAGTATACAGAGGTTAGAAGGTATGTATAAAATGCAAAATAAAATTTATATCCCATCTCCATTTTTTTTCTTTTTAGAATGATGTGAGAATAGCCGTGACTGGCTAAGTCATTAAGATATTCTCTATTGTCGTTTCTTCACACATATGACAGTTCGGAACTAGTCACCTATTTGTGCTCGCACTTGCAGTACTTAAGGTTTATCACAGCCTGCCCTCATAACCTGTGATGTAATGCTTGCTATGTTTTATTCTGCAAGGTAATAATTTCGACTGACTTAGGCCTGGGGGGTTTGGTCTAAATCTGCCTTTTAGACCATATTATTTCTGGAGGGTAACGGATTTAACCTTGCTACTTTGTCCGTTCCCATACCTTCATCCCTCTCACACTACATACCTTTAAGCTGGCCCCCATACGATCTTCTACTTATTCGTTTGTCTGTGGAATCCTTTTCGTCATATTGCCCTCTTCTTTTGCGCCTCTTTCAATCCTATACTTAGGAATCAAAACGACTGAAAATCGCATGTACAATTTCTCTCTCATTAATCCATAACCTGCCACAAACCTCAGTAGACACTGAAAAATCTCATTTCCGTTGACAAGATGCTCAATCGTTCTAATGTGTGTGTCTATCTTACTACATTTTCTCTCTGCTTCGATTTTGTTCATCTGGAAAATTTCCCGAACCCATAATAGATTAATGTTACACTGGTCTTCATGTTATATTAGGACTTCTAATCTGAAAGAACTTCCTTGCCATTTTTGAAGTTTGCAGCACTGCAGAAATCCTTTGTATTATCCAGCAACCTGCCACAAGACCGGTTATGTAGTACCTGCAGTCTTGACAAATGGACAGATCTGGATGGCCTGATGCATGGCACATCTGGGGCCAAAAGCACGCGGGCAGGTGTGAGACGTTTCCCTCACTTGTTGAACATCAGTTCAATCTGGACAGATCCATATACTCCGTTCCCGGATTCAAAACCCAGAAGGGTCTCGCTGGTTATTGCCTTTCCATTCTTCACGAACTTTTTGCAGGCCTGACACTTCTTACTTTCCCCCTACACCAGTTAACCTATCACTGCCGTTCTTTGAGGATAGTAGTGATCTTACCACTCTTTCTTCACCGTCTACTTCCTTAAATTTAATGTCCATTCTTGCAACACATCTGCCTTGTCCTATATCCTGCTCCCAGACACCTGATAAGCTGAGCATCCCTAACCAATCTGCCAGTCTTGTCGTTCCCTGAGTGCCAGAATCCCAGGAGAATTAATCCAGGTTTTGCTCGGACGTTTTCCTAGCCCTGTCTCTGTCAAGATACGGCTTACATAGAACTCCACTTCGCTGTTGCTGTAAGACCAGATTGGGTACCTTACCTTGTAAGTCAGTCTATTGTGCTATAGTAAATCTAACCGCTCGAATCAAAACTACACACAATCTTCGACAAATCTTGATCAAAATCGTGCGAACATGTGTGAGGCATTTCCTTGCTCCTATCAAGTCATCAGCATCATGGAAATCTCCTTACTTGTGTCTCTTACATATGCAACCAAAAGCTTAATACAGATTTATCGTGCATCTTTTCTACGGAGTGTCTGAGTGTCACTTCATCATGCAATGAATAAAACAACTTTTTTTCATTATGAATTAACATTTTTTTAATGACTGACTAGTATAGCTGATTTTACTTTTGACGTGTGATTCTCATTCATGAGCTAAAATGCTATTGAAAATTGGACAGATCGAATAAAAATGAATGAATTTGTCCTTGATGAGCTCAAAATTAATGAAACTTTGCTGCTGAGCAACAGAAAGAAAAAAATTAATTAATTTTGCTCACATTCAAATAAAAAATCCATAGAGAACAAATTCTAGACGGCACGGTGCCTGGAAAACGAGGCAGAGGTGNTGGAGGTTGTAGATAGCGGGACAACTGGGGTTGAATAGAGAGACTTTCAGAAAGGCTGTCAGAATCAGTGCACTTTGCAAAGGGCACACTGCTCTACATGAAGAAGAAGACGATTCATGTTCCGCAGGTGGCTTGCATTCCAAGGCTTGGCAACCACTCAGTCTTATGATCAAATCACCTAATCCTGGATTGAGTATATATCTACTGGCAGGACTGAGTGGCTTTTGTGATTTGTATTGTGCAGTACTAGACTGGTAGACCTTGTAGGAAGCTCTCAAACCCATCGCTATCTCTGTGGGACTGAATACTTGAAGTATGGTCACGTCTCAGATTTGTGTCGGACTGTTCTTCCCAAGATGGCAACGTTCCCTTCTTCATCACACTCCGCTTTCATCTGTTGCGGATCATGCCTAGGACAGTAGTCTTGGTTGATAGTAGGTGAACAAGCACGAACTTAGATCTATATTGACTCTATTAATCAATATAGTATACTACGAACGCCAGTATCATCTCTCCGCTTCTCATCCTGATCCGTTACTCTAATCCCTGATTCGTGTTGCAAAATACTATTTTATTGATAAAGAAAGCTCCCTAGTGTCTGCAAACCCTCTCTACTGATATTGTCTCCGTTTTCTTTTCTCACCACACGGTGGATCCTTTATGAAAACTGTTCCCTTCAATTTTCCACAAAATTAGCTTTCCCTTGGGGTATCCTATCCAGCTTTCTAATAGAGTTAGCCTGGGTATCCAGATCCCACATCTTCCGTATCTCTATCTCTCTTCATCCATTTCTGCCTCTCTAATTCTCTCACCACTATATTGTGCAGTAACGTTGGGTAATTGAATAAACGTTATAATCACAAAATTAGTCCCGTATTGGCTATCATTTGACTGTCTTATATCCTTGGCTTAACGTCGTTAGCCGTAACCTTGAAGTCTCAATTTCCTTCACGCCTACTGTTTCTGGTTTTCTGCCCTCCTACTACAACTGTGCACTCTTACAGTGGGTAAATTAGGTAATAGTATCAACATTATCTACACACTATGGCATTTACATATCTAGCGTTCTATTTTTCCATTTGTCTTTTCTTTTGGAGTAAAACAATATATGTTATTGACAATTTTCCATTCGTTTTACTAAGTAACTCTCTCTTTTGAGTTCTTTCTATGATTTAGTGATTCCTGCTCATCTAAGACTTCGCTTTCATCATCAGCCCCCTCCCCCCCCCCCCCCCCCCCTTTTTTTTTAAATTCGAAGTGCTCCCATCTTCACCCTCCACTCCCCCTGTACTCTCACCCGAACTTAATATCCAGCATCACAGTATTCCAACTCACCCCCCTCGCGCATTCAGCGTGCGTCCGAGTCCCATTGAGCCCGATACCAAATATTTCCCTCAAAACCGAACGTTCTCTATCAAACTGACTCAACGGTTTGGCTTTGGTCACATTTTGAGATGAGGCAAAATAGCGTTTCTTCTTTCCTCTTTCCTCTATTCTCAGGTTGCCTCAACTAGGAC
Source organism: Ellobium chinense (assembly GCA_033807755.1). NCBI lineage: Eukaryota > Metazoa > Mollusca > Gastropoda > Ellobiida > Ellobiidae > Ellobium > Ellobium chinense. Next base: position 2,726,473 of record JAWQUT010000005.1, read on the forward strand.
TAGAGATTACTTTGGGGACTAGGGTGCACCTGAAGGGACGCGTGTGCTGCTTTGCTTGAGCTATAGTTTTATTCGACATTGACTGACTGCATTAGACTGGCCTATCCAGTGTGTTTTTCGGTGATTAAGGAAAGCGTTGAAATGATTTATAGAGGCTTAAAGTATTCAAGGGTCTGTTTCAGACCACACTCGTTTCGTTTGTCTTGGCGATGAATGTGTGGATAAACAAACAAAATTAAGCCGCCTGATTAGTTTGGACTAACCCATTGAAAGTGCTTTCATTGATTGAGAAATGCTTTTGGTAAGTAAGTAAGAGTCTCTATTTTTCCCTGTACCGAGGCTGTGTGGAAAGTTTTGGGACAACATTAAAATGAATTCGTTTCAGTTGTTTTTTTAGGCAAATTTTAGGGATAAACAACAAACTTAATCTGACTGATTAATGATCTTGCTTTGTCGTATATGGCTTGAGTCAGTGAGGAATACATTGGTTAATGAGTGTGGATGTTTCCTAATTTTACTGAAGTTGTTTAAAACATTTGTGAGAATAACTTTGCTCATTGGAGTTCTTCCAGTTATCTTCGAGGTGGTCAATTTTGGAGACAAATGAGAAACTTTAGCAAACCAATTACTCTTAAAAGTATTTCACTGTGGAACTTTTTTCAGATGTCTTCGACGTAAATTTTGTAAACAAACAAACAAACAAAGAAACATCAAACTTAAATGGAAACTATACCATCCCAGGCTTGGATCTATACTAGGTCTCATAATGCACTGAGCCCGTGATGTGGACTGTGTTAAGGAACGTTCTCAAGTTCCACTTAGCTACAAAGCAATACATTTTGGGCTAGACGATTTCCATCATTCCATGGGATTCATCGCAGTCTGCAGAACAATGGGAACAAAACTTGATGGATGTCTTTCCAATTTCCTCATGAACCCGAAATCAGGATCGGCTCAGAGATATTTCAAGATGACGCCCTCTTTCTACTTCATGGTGCCTGTGCTGATTATGTTCAACACTATTCAAGGTAAGTTCTCAGTTAAATAGATATTATGCTAACCCTGCCCAATCTTTATGAATGCACTGTCATTTGAAAATTATGTAGATCTTAATGATAATTGATGTAATTCTCTGTCAGATCCTTTTCTTTTTTTCTTCATCTCGCCAGTAACCTCCCTTATCAGTTCAGTGGAGTCAAGGAGTAGAGATATCTTTTGGTCTATTCCTTACTTCCAGATCAAACCGACGAGTATCATGAAATCTGGGTCTTTACTCTCATTCTTACCTTTTGGTCTTATATTCATGCGTTGCAGTAGGTTGATTCCAATTACTTGACAATTCAATAAATATTCCCAGTCCAAAAATGTGTTTCACTCGGCGCTTAACGTTGTTAAAACTGGCAAAAATATTTGGATCACAAAATCGAAAAGTAATGTATTTAAATTAAGTGCTAACATTTATTTGAATGGGGCAGGAGGCAAGGACAAAGGAAGAAACGTCTTCTTTCTCATACATCTTTGTTGTATTCAGAATGATGGCACATATTGGGATAGTACTCACTGACTCTCAAGAACAGATCGCCGCCAGATAATGCTGTCGTAAGTCTTTATAATATGCCTTTAAGGACTTACGACATTACATACTTCCGGGCAGTGAGATGTGATGTTCTTGTCCTGAATTCAATTTACCAGCCTTTCAGCCGTCTCGGCCTTAGCTTGTTCCAGCATCTTCTGTAAGTTTGCAGCTTCGCCGTCCCACTTTATGAAAGCGCCACCCTACGCATGATTAGTCAATCAATTCTTCTAAGAATAAATTGCCTATTTTCCTTGGATCAACAACTGTCCTTCTTTTCAAAAGTAAAAGCTGTAGACCTCGTTTGCCCTTGTCCAAACTGCCTTTCGTCTCCATTGAACTTTACAACTTCAGCTGGGAGACTTTACGATCTCTCCTGGGAATAGAAGAATTCGGACTTGGCGTCCGTCTATCCCATCCTGGTGTTTCTAGGTTACTAGTGCTTGGAACAACACTGTCAAACGTCCCACTGTCCATACGCTTGGAGAAAGAGAGAGAGATCACCTCTGGAGCTCCGGGTAATTCTAGTCTTACTCTTCACACCATGGTTCTAAACTAGTTTTGTCGTCGTCCAGCAATGTATCGAACATTCTGCTATGTGAGACAATAGAAAGTTCTTTAATCCAATATTACATCCTCGATACAAATCGAGAGATATGCCTAATATCGAGGTCCACCTGACATAATAAAATATAGCAAAATAACGAATCCGTGCATATGAAATTCATACACAATAAAAAAAAAATGGGTATTCGAATTAAATGGGTACTTAATGTCGAGGTTCCATTATATTCAGCAGAGAAATGAATACAAAGTTTATTGAACGGCGAATTTCTTCGAACGCAAAACACGAGAGTATGGAACTAGACTATACTCATTCAGTATTGCAAACTCAGAAGATATTTAAGTTAGTCAAATACTGCTGCAGTTCGGGTAGCCGGATGAAAGTGTTTGCAGAACACTCGATAATCGCTGCCACGTTTCTGTTAAAGGAGACAAAGCTCTAACAGTCCTGTTCAAATTTAAGAAAGTTGAAATTCGTTCCGTAATTTTTGTGGTCTGAGATAGTGCAATTATTCGTTTTAAAATTCTCTCTCTCTCTTTCTGTGTTCCTCTGTCTCTCTCTTGAGCTGTTAATCTTGGATTATTTAACAGAGAAGATTTCAAACCCTCATTTTTAATGATCATATCTGTCACGTTTAATGCATGTCGCAGAATGTAGTCACTTTTCTGTTGTGTATTTTGACTGTGTATGTCCCGGCATCTGCTAAGTGTGCTGTCAAATGAATGTTATGTGAATTATTTGCTGCATACTCACCTTTGTACTGTTCTTCAGTCTGGATTAACAAAATCAGTCTGAATCTGAATTTGAATTTTAACAAAATTTGAGCATGATGAATTTGCCCGTTATGCTGCAAGCATTATCCCCCCTCCGCCAAAAACATGACTGATTAAAATTAATTGTGACAAGAAAAAGAAGGAAAATGTAGACAACAATCAATCATCCTCAATGTTAATTGAACAAACTGAGATAGAGAGGGAGCGATCATTAATAGTTGTGTGCAATAAATGATGTAAAATGAAATAAAGTCATAGCTTAATTCGAGGGGTGCCTGCGCAAAGACCGTATCGTTGTATGAAATATATAAGGGAGATAAGACCTTTGCGCAGGCACCCCTTTAATAGTCATTCGTTTTCTGAAGGTCGCTGAGCTTCCCTCCTCCCTCCTGATTGTTTTCTGTTGTCTTTCTTCCTGTTCTATCTGTCTCTCTCTTCTCGTCTTTTTTCTTCCTGTCTTCACAGTAAATCTGCTATGACTTACTTTTTATTGGCAACATCTGCCTGTCTGTCTGTCTGTCTGTCTGTCTGTCTGTCTGTCTGTCTGTCGGTTTCCAGTTGCACATCCATCTCATTCCGTGCAGCGCACGAGTTACGTCTCTTGACTTTGATTAATACGAACTGTTTGAATGTCGTTTATTCATCTTTCTTTCTTTCTTTCTTTCTTTCTTTCTTTCTTTCTTTCTTTCTTTCTTTCCTTCTGATTTCTGGCTTCCTCCTTCTTGCCCGTCTCTTGATTGTTTGACTTTGCCCAGACTCTGTTCTTGTATCCCCCATCCTCTTACATTTTTCTGTCTTCTTTGACCCACCGTCTTCGCTTTTTCTCTGTCTCTCTCTCTCGCTGTCTGTTCCCTGTCCCCTCGGTGACTTCCAGCTGCTCATATGTCTGTTTGCAAGTCCCTTCGTGTCACAGTCTTCCCTATGTTCTCTCGGGAGACGCCAAGTTTCCTCGTCTTTCAAAGAAATAATTCATGGCCTTAAGAATTTCAGTTGGAATTTGGCACTTCTGGAAATTGGAGGAGCCATTATTAAAAACAAAACAAAAATCATAGCCAACTGCAGTCGAAGTTGCACGTAGGGACCGTCGTTAGTTTCTGAAAAAAGGATCGTATAATATAGGTTGTGGTCTCACACATCTCAAAGGAAATAAATTATAGACTAATATATGTCATGATCAGACACGCGGACCGTGGCTGATTTTTTTTTTTTTT
>JAWQUT010000005.1:2737181-2777508 GCA_033807755.1 Ellobium chinense
CTTTCAAAACCTCTCGCAACCTAAATTCGTGGCTATGCCTTTGGTAACACGTTATCGCTTAGTATCAAATTCTGTAGATTACACGATTAACCACCTTGGACATCATTATGCAGCAGTCAGAGCCGCAGTAGGAAGGGAGACTGGGGCCCTGGGAGGAAAAGAGGGGGGGGGGAAGGGCTGATGCCAACTATATTACGTAAAGAGATGACAACAGAGACGCCCAAAATAGAAAAGAATCTCAAATTTCATCGCTTTTAAGAGTCAGATGAGTGGTGTGCCGATATCTTGTGGTTTTTTTTTTTCAAACACCGTTATACCTAGCCTTGCAGTTCTAAGAATCGAAAGTAGCGATTATTTTTTAATGCTCATACTTAGTACCAAGAAGGCATTTCGATACCTTTCGATACCTTTCAATACTTTCAATACCTTCCCATACTTTCGATCTTACCGAATAGTGTTTGTGGCGAGGAAAGAGGTGAAGTGGATGAAAAGAAAGAGAAAGAGAACATTCATTAGAGAGAAGGAGAGAAGGACTTTGACGAATGTTTGTTTTTTAGTTTGAAACCTGTTGTCACAACAGAGTTCACTCTAAACATGGCTGTCGTGTGACATCGTTTGGCACTATACAAAAAGTCTTCCTGCGAAGCCCTATTAATTGCCAGGACGAATCGAACACAAAGTTTCTTTAGGAAGAAAAAAAATATTGATACGCCGTCTGTCTGTCTGTCTGTCTGTCTGTCTGTCTGTCTGTCTGTCTGTCTGTCTGTCTGTGTGTTTGCCTGTCTGTCTGCCTGTCGGTCGGTCGGTCGGTCTGCCTGTCTCCTATAATGTAATGAACGGTGGCCTAGAGACTTCCTATTGTTGTGGCTTGCAGTAAACTCCCAGTCGTACGTTCTGAGCCCCGGGTTTGCATTGTAGCCCCAGACTGCAACACGACATTCACTTAGTTGATTTCTCCAGTTGTCTCCATGAGGAGTAACACTATCTTCCACTTGATTGCACATGTCAGTCTGCCGTGATAACAAAATAAACCTTCATTAACTGACATTGGGCTTGCAACTGGATCCCTGCAAGCCACCTTTACAGAATTTGGTAACATTGCAAGTCTCGGCAATGTACATGTCCAGTCCATAATGAGGAAGGTTCCATCAGGATGCCAATAACGACGTCAAGTTTTCTTCTACCTTTATTGCTCGGTAAAGGTTGCAGAATCCTAATTGGTCAAAAGAATGTGGACTAACAGAGTCATAAATATAAGAATATGAAACAGGTTTTATGGGACAGATTGTATAGAAATTAACGTACAACATGTGACCACAACGCTAAAAGGGTGAAATTCAGACCTGAATTTGTAAAACAAAAAATAAAATTGATGCTGGCAGTGTTTCCCAATTGCTTCGGGGGATTTCATTTGTGTGGGCCTGTGGTCTGCAAAAGAAGGCCAATTGTTTAACCTCTTTTCATCTAAATTCAGTTTCATCTGAATTAAAACCGTGAAAAAGTCTAAATAAAGGACCCCTTCTGTAAACAGTGTATTGGCGAAATTTTTTTATTAAACTACTCAGAGAGGCTTTACAAGCTGGCTTCTACAACCTAAAAGAGGCAGCTTGCCGTGCAGCCTGTAAGTAATTTTCATAAACTGAACACTATCAAGTCTGGGTTTTGTGGGTTCCATTCTCGGGTTGGGCGGTCTGAGTTAGGTGTGAATGAGTACATGGCTTTCGAGCTAGGGGACCAAGGCACTGCTTTGCGGCGACTGACAGTGACTAAATTATTGCTTTTACTTGTGATAAGACAGTAGTATTATATGTATTGTGCACAATCTTTCATTAATGAAATGTACATATGGATTTATACAACAGTCCATTTCAGGATTTGTAAATAAAGTTTGTTTTCTTCTGTTTTTTTTTATCATCCATATATGGCACCGCAAAATTACAGAGCAGAAACCTGAATATAGTAAGACCTGTATATGGTAGTATTGAATACATTTTCATGACAAACCACGTTTCACAAGCTTTTAAGAATATAAAATATAATAATTTCATAAATAATAATTGTTGAATAATAAAAGGAAGATTTTACTGGCAAGAGAATTAAAGCTTACGAATCATTCCAAATCTTTGCTGCATTGGCACTCACCATGATACAGTATTATCAAACTTGATCAGCCCAAGAGGGAATGACGAGTTTATTTTCCTTGTCGTTATCTCTTCACTTTCTTTATATCTTTTCCTCATAATCGCTCGAACTACCCTTCTATTATATCTTGGGAGAGGCATATTTCAATAGTTTTCACTGCACCCATGACTTTAAACATAAACATTTTCATGCCTGTGAAAGAACAGCCCATGTGCCATCGCTCATTCACGTACATTACTAAAGTAAACTATGTCATCAGTTAAAATAATATTTGGTTGCCATTGATATGCAGCTTTTCCCATTAATACACAGTAGAACGCACAATAATGTAACACAAAACCAAGGTTCATTACAAGGTTGAGCAGAACAACATTGTCATTCTTTCAATTTCCCTTATCGCTGCGTGAGATTCTAGGACCTAATGAACTGTCGATTTTCTTCCCAGCATGCAAGTTTCACAAAAAAACTTCCTTCCGGTGTCTCTGCCAATCCGTGTCAGTAAGATGGGAATCGAGTTTGATTTTTTTTCACTTGCCCTGGGATCTTCGGCGTAAGTGGGTCCAACCCCATATCGATTGAATTCGATTACATCGATCACGTAATTGGTTTGCTCTTCTGTGAAGAAGCGTTGGCAGTGTTTTTTGACGTTGGTTTACGGTTCTTGTTGAAATGGCCATGGCGCTTCGGAGAAGTTGTTCAGATGATATGATCATTAAAATAAGAGGAAACAACTAAAATTAAACTTTTACTTATCTTGCTGAGAAATTGTTATACACCGCCATACATTGTTTGAAATCTCATTCATAATACATCCACAAGGAACATTGCGCATCATACTTAAAAATACACAATATTACAAATGAAATACAAAACAAAATCACTGATAATCGCCGCAGTGCAGCGCCTTGGTTCCCACAGCTCTACAGCCACATTGACATATCCACATGAGTGAAGTAAGGATCGAGGGTTTAATGTCTTTCCCAAGATTACAACAACGTAAGCCACTCGACTCCGAACCATTCTACCCTCAACTCTCAGATTTGAAAACGATTATGCTGGCAACACACAAGACTACTAGCTGTCCCACGTGGCTCTGTATATGTTGTAATATGTAGTCAATGCACCAAAAACAGAAAAGATGAAAAGTGACCTGCTGTTTCATAATATTACGTCAACGCATTAAAGCATCATAAATCAACAGATGGCCAAAGTGCCAATTTAGAACCGTGTCAGTGTTTAGAATTTTGGCAAAGCGATGACGGCTGCAGAATATTTGTTTCAGCATTGTTATGGGGTTGTGTTTTGATTTTCTCAGGGCTACGTTACTTTCAGATGTCTTTCTTGGCACTAGTGCTGTTGTATAACATTTCTTCTTCCGTTCTTATTTCCTCTAGGAATATATAAAGTCACAATGACTTAGGCTCCAGGAAACCTGTTTGTCCACCAGGCATTAGCTTAAAGCTGTATCTACAGTTAAATTTCCGTCTTTGCCTGTATTACCCTTACTCCAGAAGCGCAGTACAGGCATTCCCTTTTAACCTCCCGGTTACAAATTCTCAGCCTTGGTCAGTCCCCCTCACTAGTTCAACATCGATGAACTCCCATAAAAAAATCGTAGTGTTTATGCATGGTAGGACTCTCCCATGGATTTTTCTGCCACCGCCCACAAAAATGCATGATGGATCATTCCGTTTAGAGACCTAGCTGTCTTGGTCAGCGTTTCTCTATTCAGTTTACATCTGAGTGGAAGTATGAGATCTAAGAGAAGATCGTGCGAAGTTATGGACATGAGGGGTTGGGTTAGGTGTTAAGGTTTGGCGTGAGAGACGGAGATGGAGTAGGCTTTTGCCTGTAGATTGAATGGATGGATGGATTAGATACGAGCAACATTATGACCTGTGGAGGGAAGCTACGGTAATGACAGGGACGTAGATACCTCGTCACTTCCTCTCTAAGGAATACTTCCGAACAAGCTGCCCCCACCCTCCCACTTTGTTTTTTTTTGTGAGAAGGGAAAAGGAGAGGAAACAGTATGGGCAAGGTACTTCAGTCGTAAGACCTCACGATCTCCTGCCCAACCTCAAATACTCGAAAAACCCACATACTCATTCTAACAGTCTCTAACCCTATGCATAATCCATAATTTAATTAACGTACTGCGTTAATTACACTCATTATCATTAATGTTTTCAGTGCGTTAACTAATGTAAGGGTGATGCATACAGTGACTGGTGCCGGGTACTCTCACCTGATGAAAATTTGCTCCCGAAATTGAACATTTAACGAGCTCGGGATCACGGACTGCTGTCGTATGCACGCGCCTATTAGTTAACTGCACTGCGGTAACCACAAGAAACTCCCAATACATTAGTGGTGGTCACTGTGTTTAACGCAGTGCGTTAATTAACGAATGGTTTATGCATTGGGCTAAGTGTCCCTAAGCATTCGTGTCCATGAGACAGCACTGAATTTTTGCCCTCGGCTCTTGACGGTGATTAGGATTCTTAAATGATTCTGGGGACTTTAGGAGCCGGGTTCGTCTCCCTTCTCCTTGATAGTTCATGTACTGCAGGCATTGCGGGTATGGAAGCTACGGTCCTGACTAGTGATCAGAATCTCGTAAAAGGCTGTGGAGTGGGGCGGAGGAAGGNAGGGGGGGGGGAGGTGGGGAGAGTGGTCGTAACTCAGGATCTTGATAGAACGAGGATTTGGATCAATATCAGGAAATGCGTCTGACATGTTACGACCTGCATGTCAAACTGTGTAATGAACAAAGCGATTTTATATGGTCTATCATACCCGACCGCGATACAGGATGAGACATGCAGATCAAATCTAAATGGGCTTCGTTAATCGAATGATTCCAGCGGTTCCCTAATTTTCATGATTACCGTACCCACAGAATGTTTTCGACAGAGAGCCGCGTTTTTGGATCTTTTTCACACTAACGTTTGCAGTCAAACCCAAATAAAAGATAATTGTTACTAACACTTGATCCACTCGCGAACACGTTTCTCATTTTGCTTGCATAACCCCTGAAGGACTCGCACGGAAGTCAAGGGGTTATTAATGCTAGATTTGAGAACCTTAGATCTAAAACTTGTTTCGGATAACTGAATAAAGCATTTGTGGTGTTGATCTGGAAATGGCTGATTATGTTGCGTATTAAGTTTGATTAACTTCTCACTTTATATAATACGGTGGATGAGTGGTTTCATTAACAGATTATATGGACAAAATGTTTTATTGAGACTCCTATACTCCAATATTATGAACATGGAAATCAAATTTTCCCTGCTCAAGCTATGAGACTTGTGCAGACTTAGTTTATAGTTGTTTAGTTGTTTCCTTTTGTTACCTCAGCTGTGATACTGAATAAGTGTTAATACATGTTAATGTCACATCAGCTATGTAACAAACTATCTGCTATGACTATAGCTCTTTTTGTCTATGCAGACGGTCTGAGAAGTCTGGTCCTGCATTTGCACAATAGTGACCAGAAGTTTGGTTTACTGTCCTCATTTGCTTCTGCAGTGCCTTCCAGGACTGATCCTACCAATGTTTGATACGCATGGTCTGTTGAAGTACTTGCATGAGAGAGAATTTTAGCTTTGTTGACCTGTTTCACTGCGTTGTCTCTTTATCTCGTCGCTATCCATTATTTGATATACAGTCTCTAATGTCGGATGAAGTCTCCTGACGGTCAGATGGATGAGTAGACAGGCAGGCCACTTAGCGTTGTTAAGTATGACGATGCCAATCGGACCTGGCAAAAGGGTATGCGGTTTTAACTCTTTAAGTCCCAAGACTAGAAATACATGGCCATGATAAATAAATTGTATTTTTTAAAGTGCGAACGTGTATTAAGTAAACAGGTTTAACTAAGCACAGAATCAAAGGAATCTGACTGCTTAGTACATTTCTTTAAGGAATAATCTTCTATAGATAGCATATGAAATAACAAAAAAAAAAAAACTACAACAAAACAACGGACACTCCCCGCCCTATTGCCAAAGGGTTAAACAGCCCCTGTGAAATCAGAAAATTGGCCATGGGGAGGGGGCAAAGGCTTAGATAGATGCAAATAGTTTTGTAGGCTCAGAATAATAGGAAGGGGTCGGTCACTCACGTCAGCTGTGTGGTAATTGCTACATTCGTACGATGATTCTGTTTATTATGTGAAAAGGCCTAAATTCATTGGGAATTTTATTGGCTGCCTATGCAATTGTTCTTGGGATATATTTCAGTGTATCAATATTTGGAGGAAGAGCTAATTGATATGATATGTATGGTGATAAGTATTACGACTTGATTCACCTTGACAAGTCAGTGCGTAGTGAATAGTGGACAAAACACTGGTATTTTTTGTACCTGTTTGAATATAATACTGTTGCGCTGTAGTAAACAGCATCTTCCGCAGATTGAGCACGAGACAACCCAAAAAACTGGACTATGCTTCCGTCTTGTCTTCTTTTCCTTGACTGCCAAAGCCTTTCTCTGCTTAATTATCTTCCATACTTTCTAGTGGCCGTGATGTAAGGGGATTTTCTACTAATTCCTCCTCGGATCCCCCTCAGTTAGCACTGTAACTCATATCAGTTAAGCCATTGTTTTTGTCTATACTCTTGACCAAACAATTAACTATCAATTACTCCCGTTGCGGCCTTGGGAATAGTAACTGGACTGTTTATTGCTGACCGTCAAATTACTTTGTATCAGTTTTGCCATAACCCGCTCCAAGACGTGCTCGTCTCCTCATGCAGAAAATTAATCTCGTGGGAGTGGGGTAGGGTGAAGAGAAAGGGAAAGAGGAGTGGAAAAGGATTACTACATAATTATGTTTTCCTAGGATACTTTGGGAGCTTGAAGGACACAAGACAGATTCAGAGCATTAGATCTTCGTTTCGATGCAATATCCCTGTAAACGCTACCCTGACTGAAATTCGGGTTTCGACGCCGATGGACTGTCAATAACATCGCTCATTTTGTGTCAAAACATCGTATGTCGACTGTGGGCGCAGCGGCAAAAGGGTTGCGTTTTTTGGGCACGGCACGGCGTACGGTAGTGCTTAGATCTCCAGCGAATTCCATAGGCAACATTAATAATATTCCAACTTAGAGCTTGGTTAAGAGTTAGGGTTAGGACTAGGGACATCGTAAGGTTCAAGACTAGGGGTAGGATTCAAGAACAATTATCACTGTCTCGGAACTCTCTCGTATGTGCTTTTTCTTTTCTCATACCGCCCCAAATCCTAAACCAAACTCTAGGCGAGTGTGTCCTGGAAAAAACTGCCCATGAAGGAAGTCAAACTGTCAGATATACGCAGTGCCAGTTTCTGGCAACCTAAATAATGAAGTTTCAGGTTTATGCATGATTTAAAGTGCGACTAAAGTACTTTTATGGGTGGTGCACAGAATCCTGTGAAATTACTATTTTAACATGCATCAGTGATTCAAAGTTCCTACTGACCTTCTCAAACCCATCAAATCTAACGCGTTTCGAAGAAATCACAAATAATAACACATGCCCATGCCCTACTGTGTTAGCGTGACCGCTGCTCGCTTCGCCAGAAATACGTGACGTCACCAATACCATATAACTCACCGAAGGGCCAATGCTTATGGATTTGGGGCAATGGCCGAACACCGGAATTTGGTAAATTTCGTGCCAAAGTCGAAAAGCTGACACACACCCAAATATATTCCGCTGACTGACGGAATGGGTAGTGTGGCGTGTGCAAATGCAACTCTCTACAGTGATCATGGGGCGGTAAGTCGGGTTTGTGAGGAACTGCAGGTGAGGAGGAGGAACAGGGAGAGCGTTGTGTCTGGCGTATATATAGCATAGTATATAATATAGTAGACGAATGCGGTATGATTGTATATTTAAAAGAGGAAGAGGAGGGGTTTCTACCCAAGTCTTCAGGATGTATAGGTCAGTACCAGCGAAAGTGTTACCCCTCTCTAAAAAGAGAAAAACAGTATAGTGAGGTCCCCATAACACATGCATCTTCCGGACAAAGTTACTAAGGGTGTTATCAGATCGTTTATGTTATCCAGAGTCTTTTTTATATGATATAAAAAACAAAAACAGTTTGGAATTTTGATCGAGAATTGCTAAGGAGATGATTGTGTCAAGCATGTTTGTATTACCAGGTTTCTATGTATTTGTTATACATGTATACGAATGTTGAAACCAGTTGAATGAATTCACAAAAACCATTTGACTATGAATGAAGCGAATTTATGAAAGCATCATCTGTTTGAGGGCAGAGCATTTGGCAGAGGTCCACGAAATTATATTATTGCGTTTCCGAATCGCGTTTCAATAATTCAGCAGCAGAAATATCCGGCCCCGCGAAGATTTCGTTAGCCCCCTATTCCGAGTTTGACCGTGGTGGCGTTACTACTGACAAGAGTTTATCGAAGTGAAGGGTTGCTTTAGCCAACGTGACCTGGCATTCGAAAGTCATGTTTGACGCAGGCAAAACAAGTTACATCAATAATCATTTACCCTGGCTGTTCAAATTTTGGATACATTCATTCGATTTTCACGTCGTTCAGGTGTCAGTCTGTTTATTAAAAGCTAACTCTGACTAACAAACTTGCCCTCCTATTCTCTTGGTCGAACCAATCCCATCTTAACTACGGTTGCCCGACATTTTTTTCGAGCCGGAGCCAAATTGGATATGAAAGAACGCGAAAAAAGAGGCAAACCATGTTCGAAAAGAGCCCTTTGACATAAGCCAAGGAATTTTCTACGAACTGTCTATGTGCTGGATATATGTAGGGACTGAGTTATTGTAAACTTTTCTACATACATTCTCGCAACGGAATTAGATATGAGTGTTAAGTGGAACCAGATATTGTTCTTTGAATTGTGTTCATCGGAAAATTATGACAGAGGCTCAGTAACCTGAAATACTAGACTAGAGAGAAGCATAAATACTTGTTGTATAGGAAATTACTAATTTTAAACATGAAGTCGTTGGAGTTAAGAAAGAGCCAAAGAGCCAGTCAGGTACAGTATTTCAATGCCGAGGGATCTTTTAAAAGAGCCAAAAACCTGGTATTTGGCTCCGAAAGAGCCAAGTCTGGCAACCCTGATCTTCATGGGGAATTTGCAGAATCTACTGATCTCTCTGTGTTTACAAAGTGATCGGAAGAAATCTACATACAATGCAATGAGCCAGTGCTGACTCAGTACAGACGTTGAGTCCCTAGAGAAATGATAGTGGATAATAGTGTTGCCATCATGTGTACCGCCTCAGATCATTGCCCTCAAGCGCCCGCGGACTGACCTCGTTTGAGATCTGTTTAGCCGGAGGGGACTGGGAATATGAAACGGGAAAATGCTGTGACCATCTATTTACCATAAGTCGATCAATTATGATTTGTTGATGTCCACCGGGAGAGGGCTAAAGGAACAGGTCGCGGAGGCTGCACAGTTAAATGAAGTCCTCAATTGTTAATGGGTCTGAGCCTATGTTCAGTAATATAACATGTAATTAATACTGTATCAGTCAGTTATTTGTGTTAAGTTGCAAGGCAAGAAGAAAGTGTTAGACAGATGTAGGGGGGAAGATGAAGGAAAGTCTCGTCCTGATAGACTTGAAATCAAACACGCAGTATCTGGATGCTCGATCCATAGATCGTTCTGTGCAATGATATTCATCTCCGGAAAAGCTAAGCAATGATATAGTGTGGTTGCGTCATCAAATCTTGCTTTCAAAAGTAGACGATAGATCAGCCAAAGAACCATTGTAACTGATCATATCGGCCAATCATGTTCCTCTGACTTTGGTAATGTGGAAAGCGGAAGTAATGATTGCCGGAGTTGTGGCTTGCGATGCCTGGATGACTATGCATGTATAATAGCTGAGAGTGGTCTGGTTCACTCAAGGGCTCTTCAGTTTTATTTCAATCTTACTTCCAAGCTAGATCTAATGTCTGGACAACGCTATGTCGCACTAACATGGCGGTAGATTACACAAGCAATACTATAAATAATATAGCATCTCTGACAGACCTCGCGAGCTACGCCCTCATATTTCAATCGCAATGAACACATCATACTTCCTTCCCTAATGCCCACGGGCAGCTGCGAGTGTGGGAAACGGTAATTTCTTGCAGAAAAATCCCAGTGTTATATTCCGCCAGTTTCCATTTAGTCCCAGTCTGGCTAGCTTCTGCTTATTCAATTTTCTTGTTCGTGTTGACGAGTTAGTGCTATCGCCCTGAGCTAACAGAGACAATTATTTGCTGGCATGGTCTCAGACCCGATTAGGAAAGGTCTCATGTTTGTAATATTCTTGGGCGTCTTTTTTTTTCTGGAGTGTACTTAATCTTGAAACACGTAAAAATTACCACAGGCTGTCAATATTATCTGCCTTCATTCCCATTTGCCTGAGACTGTTATAATTTGTGACTTCTGGTCTTAACTTTGAGTATGAATAAGGCTAATAGCCAAAAAAATGTCGATTGGTTCTGATTTGTCCAGTTTACAATGAGAAAGAAAGGGCTGGGATAAAATTACCAGAGACTGTCATTTAATTATACAATCGAACTTGTTTTCATGACTATTCCCCAGATTACGTCTCTCATTCGTTTTTTTTTCCTGGTTATTTAAATGATAATAATAATGATAATATTAAGAATGATGATGATGATGATGATAATAATAACAATAATGAGAATGCAGTTTATAAGTCCGGTATCCAGGCTAATACCCGCTTACGCATCTTCACACAATTGTTATCTCGGCAGGCCAGATCATTCTAGGACGTTATCAACTCCGTGGGGAGCATACAGTGGCATTGCCGTTTGGAGGCGCTGATCACTAACATTCTGACAATATTTTTCACTACCTATAACCAGGTACCCATTTTACAGACTGGTGGACTGAGGCAAATGTAGATTAGATGCTTTCCTAGGGTACATTGAACTTATTAATTATCGTCTAGTGCCTGCGTCAAGCACTTTCCTTTGGATAGGTATTCCAAAAAGAGCCATGACATTTTTTTTACGGAGAAGGAGGCGGCTTCGATTAGCATTTTACCTACGTTAAGCCGTAGGTGAAGTCTCGCGAACTTGGGTTGATCCTATGAGTTTTTACAGTTACCATTCGATAAGCGAAACAAACCAGCCTGTCCAAGACAACAAACAAAAAAAACTGACCAAAAGACCTTCTAGCATGATGGCAGAGGTAAAAGTCAAAATCTGTGACTACGAAAGATTATTTCTCATTTTCTTTGCCAGGTCCTGATATGTCTCTTGGGAGAAGCTGAAAGACATACGTTTTGATGATTTGCTGTTGACATAATGGTAAGGGCTAGTATTTACTGGAAAGTTGACCGCAAACAAGAGGTAGCCTATAACGACATAGAAAGGTTTTTGACTCGGCTGTATGTAAATGTTATGCAATCCAATAATTGTGCCTACTACACAGAAAAGTAACTAACTAACTAACTAACTAACTAACTAACTAACTAACTAACTAACTAACTAACTAACTAACTAACTAACTAACTAAAATCGCTCAGTCACTCGATTATATATATACATGTGGCGCTAATACTTAGACCAAGTAAGAAATACAGAAAAAAGGGCTCTGAATTTAAGTGAATGAGTGTACAATTCAGATGAATAAATAAATAATATAAATAAACTATTGCTGTTCAAATGGTGATAAGGGTACAGAAAGTGATTGTCAGTCTAGCATTTTGTGTTCGAGCCATCTGTGTTGAAGATTAAGATTTAATTATATTACAACTGTGGTTTTCTTTCTTTTGAGCGCCGAAGACTTGCCGCTAATTTGCTATCCGGAAAAAAAAAAAAGTCCGCTGAAGCGGTTTTGCCATGGGTCACGTTGGCCTGGCTCTGACATTCTAAGCCTTGCCCTGAGAGAATAATTACACAGTCGGGTGCTCGTGCATTGTATTAGAAATTGGAATAATATCCTTTTTCAGTGCTTGTTTTGCTTCGGTGGTAATTTGTCAAATATGAAGTGGGATATAAACTCAAAAACAAAATGAAATCTGTAGGGCTTTGACAGCTTGAGATTGAGAACGGCGAATCAGAGAAAATGCAGCCCAGCTCATCCATTCTTTTTTAACTATTCTCCAACTGTATGGCATCTCAACATATAAAGAGCAGTTTCCTATTATCACTCACTCATCTCATATTCACAGAAAAATCTCCAAACTTCGAATTTATTGGTTGGTGAAAATATATGAAATCGTTTGAAATTGAAGATCTCTAGGAATTTTTCAGATAAAATTATTGATTGTCGATTCAACAGCTGAGAACAGGGTATTAAACCTTTCAAAGAGCACAGTTTGTACACACACAAAAACACTGCATTTCCTTGTCAAGAGAGTGATTTATGGTGGTGTTTCCCAATGAGTACAACTAAATGCTTGAAAGAAGGTGCAGAACCTCATGATGTGCAACGTTCACCTGCCCTCTCAATTTTTATAGTACGCCTCTGCATTGCAGCGTTCCCACGTTAGCCTGTTAAGAACAAAGAGAATATAATAATAATATGTCTCCGCGCCACCCCGCGCCGTGTCGAGCCATGCTTTGTCGTGCCGTCTCGTATCCGGATCCAGATCCAGTGGGTTCACATTCTGAAACAGAGGACTCCTTTTTTTTTTTCCAGCATTAGTGAAACAAACTGCACAGCATTACATTACACCACTTTGATGGAACATCAAACACCTTATCTGGATTATCGCACTAGCGATACATTATTCATAAATAACTGGTGCTGCCTATATGGAAAGACTATATTCCAAAGTCTGGCGCTGTTCCCGATCAATTTCACATGTTCACATTCATGTTCCCGACTAATGTAGCGGAAGAGTTATTATACGCTATGCCATTCCAGGGCAAAAAAGCAAGCCCTTTGTCTATGAATCGCTGTACTTTTTCACACTGTTATGGTGACACCGCGTTTGCTCCATCGGTGTAATGGCCATTTCCATTGACTAGGATATTACAGGTTATTGAGTGAGAATGAATCGTAGTTTTCTCTGTATACAAGGGGTTACTTTACCCTACCGTTCACGGCATGTCCAGACCGGACATTCATTATTTCCTAAAGAAGGCATGATACTAGGTGGTGGCTAACAAATTATACTGAGAGCCATTTTATTTAACAGCGCAGTGACCCGGAAAGCGGATTATTTCGATAAGAACTGCAAAATAATATTCAGCTAAAGTGCATAGCGTTGAAAAACCTTAATTAAAACTTTTTTTCCATAATAAGTTTGAAAAACTGGCATGAAACATTAGTTAATATTTTAACCTTTTAAATTTATAAAATTAATCCAAGGGGAATTCATTTGGCATAAAAATGGTCGACAATATTCGCTCAAAAGTGGGAATACGAAAAATATTTTACAAAGTATACTATGGACATTGCAGAATCTCAAAAAGGAGGCACAAGTTTCAGGAATATGAATGTATCAAAATGACGGATGCTTTACATTTGTCTTAAGGAACCACAAAACAGTATTTTGAAAATTAAATGCATTGTTATAAACATAGCAAATTGTTAATCCTGGAGAGTGCGTATTTCTGTAGAGTGATTTAATGAAAATATATCGCCTGTGTTGGCGTTTGTTCCATTGATCATCACAAACAGATCATTTGTTCAAACTGATCACATCACAAACTGATCATTTGTTCAAACTGATCATGCCACAAATTGACCATTTGTTCAAACTGATCATGCCACAAATTGATCATTTGTTCAAACTGATCATTTGTTCAAACAGATCATTTATTCAAACTGATTATTTGTTCAAACAGATCATTTGTTCAAACTGATCATGCCACAAACTGATCATTTGTTCAAACTAATCATGCCACAAACTGATCATTTGTCCGTTTCGAAGTTCTTTACTTTTCCCATTCAGTTGCTATTAAGGCTTAAGCCCCTCGTCCATTCCATCACAGATAATACGCAAAGAAAGAAATCTTAAATGTCATCAAGAATCGTGGTGAGTTCTCATAAAAAATCTTTCAAACATTTGAATAAAATAAAGAATTTTCAAGGTGAGTTTTGTATTGATTCATTAAAAAAGCGGAAATGCGTTTCTGAATGCATTACTAACGCATTTTCAACACTAATCTAGTTTTAGAATCTGTCGCTCAGAGCCATTTTTAGGGTGTGCAGAGGACAGTAATGCCATCGACATGTTCAGATGTGGAAAAGATTAATGTGGCAGGTTTGAGAGACTGAGTTGAAGAAGCAAAACGAAATTTGAAGTTGAAATAAAATGGAACATTGCTCTTCGACACAAAAGAGATCTGGTCTTCTTTTTTTCTTTAAATGTGTACTGGGCTGTCAACAGCATGCTGTTTGCATAATCGACCAGGATTGAGTATCCTTCACATGAAAATTTTATATTTAAGATACAATGAGCCGATGAACGTGGTCTTGCCACAACCGGACAGTATAACCCGGGCATCTTGATCTTTATCTTCTTAATAATAAAGATAAAAGGTCACACACACACACACACACACACACACACACACACACACACACACACACACACAGAGTGAACCCTCAATTTTTTAAGTAACTTTTTACGCAGTATTTATGGAGCATGATCATGGCAAATTGCAGTCCTGTATTACAATAATGAAGAGAGCAACGAATTTCAGAAATTGGTGACTACATTTGGAACTATTGCGCAAGAAGCACAGATTATGCAACACGGTAAGAGTGGAGTATGAGTTGCATTGAATGAAGTTTTTTTTAAAGATTTGAAAGGACACGTTAAGAGAAGGAAGACAAATAGCACAGCAGCATTGAAGTTTTGTCAACGACATTTAATCAAAATCCTTTACAGACACAAATCTGATAGGGATCTTTGGGGCAACAGTGCAGTTGTGTTATGTGTGGGAGAAGAGATAAAGATGAGACGCTTTTTTTTTTCATTAGGCCTACATGCAACCAATGTTGACTTTGTCAGCTGTGACAACGGATTTTGTGAAATTTTTTTGTTCCTTTTTTTTTTTTGTTCAAAGATTAGTTGAAACATGCACTTTCATTTGAAATATCCACTCTCAGCAAGCATGCTATGTCTTCATCGACATCGCTTCCTACATGACAATGGATAAATTGAAATGCTTTCAGAAAAAATGTCATCACAAGCCGTTAAGAATGATTTAGATTGACAGACAACGTCACATTTTTAAGCCCTAAAGCCAGAGCGTAAATTTTAATGCGGTTGTTTGTTTTAAAAAATAGTCGAAGTTAATTGCTTACGATATTTAGCAGGTGGTGGAATTCAATGAAATGTTCAGGGTGTCGATATCAATGCTATACATTCCAGATGGTTACCTTAAAAAAAAATAAAACTCTTGATCTTATGGCATAATAAAGATGAGTCGTGTCCTGTTGGACGGGTGGTCGCGATGTGAAGTTTGAACCAATATATTTTGACCGATCGTCCCAGAGGTCTGGTCTTCAAAACAGGTAATCGTGAAATGCAGGTGGTCACTAGACCAGGTTCGACTGTGATTCAGCTTTTGGAATACAATCTTACGCGTCGACACAGACATACTGTAGTCTATGTTGCTTTTGCGTTCTCCTCTCCTTTAAAGGAGGCAAGGAACATCAAGCCACGAAACTCACCAAAAAGACCTTATTGCTCCTACCTCCTTCCCTCCCCGCATGTCTTTTTGACCTCCACGAGCAGTGAAAAACGATACTGATAAGTCCCGCTAATCGACCGGAAACGCTGGTCAAGCCAAATAATGAATGTACACGCAAGTTGCCACTGAACGAGCCCTTCGGAGCGGTCATCCAACAAACGTAATTTTCTCTAACGGTTTGTGGTCACAGTCAGTCAGTTCAGGGTTTTCTGGTAGCGAGTTTGTCGCAGAGCTGAGGGCTACTTGTTACTAGATTCCGATGAGTTCATGCGATGAAATTGAGGAATCGAGTAATTTACTCCTTGGTCATCTCTATGTTCTTGTTTCGCACTTGTCCTGCTTGGCGGGTCAATGATCTTTGAGAGACAGAAAGAAAGAGGAGGAGGGAAAGAGGGAGGGAAGGAGGAAGGAGGAGGGATAGAACTAAAGAATAAAAGAAAGAAAGACAGAAAGAAAGAAAGAAACAAACAAACAAAGAAACAAAGAAAGAAAGAGTGGTTTTAGTGGAATATTTCCGTATGCTTCGTCACGAGGCACCCCGAACTGCAAACCATGATTATTGGGAATGCTGTATAGCTTATGTAGTCAGAATCGAATAATCGATTACTAATAGTACTCTCAGACCGAGTACTTGGTTTTATCAAGTCATGACAACTCCACAGAGAAGGGTGTGAAAAATGGAAAGAGTATGGATCTATGTATACGATAATGAAGCATTGTGGAATACATCTACAGTAAATTATGTCTTTCAGCGATCTACTTTCTTAGTTTACTGCATCAAAGCCAGCTGAGCCGAATCTGACCAGATAAGTTTATTCGGATGCTTGGAATGTCTTTTGCTTTCATTCCTTGATGAGTAGATGAAAACCTGACAAGTCGAAAAATGGAGACTTAGAAGAACCAATGATCATTAAAATTGACAAGTGAATTAGTATTCTCTGCATGTTCGTCTTTATTAATGTCGTTTTGCTAATACTGTGCTCGGAGACTGGGATTGTCGTGGCATGACCGTGATGCATGCAGTCTTTACACAGAGACAACTAAAACATAAACGAAACCTAATTAATTTGGCATGGCTGGCACTCAGGAAATAAGCAGCTTATTCATAAATATATTAATAACATGGGGTTATGATATGTCTTCTGGGCAATCGCTCAGAGTTCAAACCTCATCCTTAATGTTCTTCATCTAGGACAATTATGTTCTGGGCTGTTTAGAAGTCTTTGAAACAGGGCAGCCGCTCTAGGGGACTATACATACCCGCCCAAATAATCTACTTCCGAGCACGATTGAACTGGCCTCGTAATCACTGTATGGCACGCATAGTTTCAGGAAGTACGGTACATGTGGCAAGAAAATAGGAGCCAAGGAAAAGATTCTTTTGATGTGATTGATGATACCGAGAGAAAAACAAAAAAAGCAAAGGCTCTGATCTTAATTTACATATCGATTCACTCTTTATGTTAGATCGATTTCCAATTTTTATTAAGAGTAACGATCAATGACATATGTAACTGGCGAGGCAGAAGCCTATTCCTATGCTTTATTTCTCGTAAATTCATTCTTGCTTTTCAAGTCACGCACAGGAACGTGATTGAAGCCGGAAAGTTTACAGTATGCCTGATAGTGTGGGGCATGATCTGAACTAACTTAACTTTCGATTTTGGGCCATATTTAAGACTGTTCCAGCATATGGCAATGTGAACGAATTTATTGACTCATGGCTGGTTGAGTAATCTGACGTGACTGCTTTCATAGTTAGGGGTCCCCCTTATAATTGTACAATAAAACACTAGTAATTTAAAACTGATGTCAACCTTCTCCTACTTTTAGTTGCCTTTTACCACTGAGCAGTACTACAGATGACGCTATAACTTTTCAAAAATTAACAGGCTCGAAAGCACCTTGGCAAGTAAACTTCTTAGCCCTGCCTATTCTTTGAACCTTGCCCCTTGAAGATCCATTCTGAACCCCAGGCTCTTTTGAGAGAACAGGGGCCACCTATTCTGCATGCTCCAAATAGTACTGCTGTAATTTATCTAGACTGGTCAGAGAAGCAACGAATACTTAAGAACAGAACACATCATTCTTCACTTGGTTCCTGACAAGGAGTAAAAAAAAAATAATCGAAAAATACATGCCGCTGCTCCAAACCAGTCCAAACCAGTCAACATGCATTATAAACTCTCGCGTGTGTGACGTGATAGGGCAAATATCAAACAGTGTGTGCTGTAATGTCTATTTCATTAGCTACGAATTATGAGTTCAACGAACTCTCTCATTTCAGTCTATTTCCACCTTTGGACGATAAAAATTCCATTCCATTCCCCATCACACTCTTCTACCAGCACAGACTAAAAATAGTCGAAGAGTAAGGAAAGTTATGGGAACAGCGCTTGCAGTGCTGCTTTAAAGTGTTTCTATGTTTCTATAGACATGTCTTGTTATACGCTGTATTTTACAGGTTTGGAATTGGTCACTTTGGCTTACAATTACCACTGAATTGAACTGGTTATGTTTTATGAAATTCAGCAGAACAATGTAATGATGGCTTTCGCGCTGTAAGTAAATTAATGATATGCAGTTCACGTGGCGTTTCCGACCCATATAGAAACCACAGGCAACAGTACTTAGTTTTCATTGCTTTGGCGCCCTTGAGCCATAGCTACCGATCCCCTTCGAGACTGTAGGGCGACCAAGTGGCATTTCCGGTCAAGGGCGAGGTCTAAAGTGATTATGATTCAATTTGAGTGCCATAATAATTGACGCACGTATCCACTTTTGTCTACCTATTAAATAATATGTCCATAAACTGGTCAGGCTATGACATTATTACATTTACAAACAAAAAATACTTCCATGGGCATTGGTCACTATCAGCGTAACTAAGCCCCCTCACTGTAGACAATGCAATATGCTGTTAAATGTTAGGGATCCTTGGCTATCCCTTCAGTGACCCTTCTAAATCCCCTACTTCTTTTTCCCTTCATCTGAAACCCACATTATCGTGACGAGTAATTGAACATAGATCCTCATGATGGGTCACAACTCAGCAGGAGACTATAGGCGTATTTCCTTTTGACTCTTGGGAGGGTCTTCGGTGGCTCCATCATGCTAATTTTCGGCTATAGATACTACTTGTGGGAAATCAACATGAAAGTCATGGCCACAACGAAGGACTTTATTGAGGGGAAAGTTTTTCAAAGGTCAAGGTTTGGGCTGAGCTTAGAGACTGTTTAGAATATGAAAAAAAGAAAGAAAGAGAGAGAGAGAGAGAGACAGAGAAAGAGAGAGAGAGAGAGACAGACAGACAGACAGACAGAAAGATAGAGAGAGAGAGAGACAGAAAGATAGAGATAGAGATAGAGAGAGAGAGAGAGAGAGAGAGAGAGAGAAATGAAGAGAAGGAGAGAGAGACATTTTTATGAATGAGAGTAGTTTCTGGGTTAGACAATATGTACTCATTTCTGAGTTAGAAGCCGGTGTATTATTCTGTGTATTACACAACATATAAAACGAAATCCGCGGAAGGTAATACTTGTATGTTCGTTGTAAAGAGAGTTTCGGTTTAGACATAGAAGCCTAAAAAGAGAGATTAAACAGGGTTTCCTGTTACCGGGTACTTTCGATTTAACTTTCTTCGTTTTAACCATTGTCTACTGTACTAAGCTCTTTCTATTTCGCACGTTAACTTCCAGAAGCATACACTATACATTTTTCCAAGAATCCGTCACCTATCAATTTTTAAATGGATAGGACCAGAGCAGTGCCCACTATTTGTCACAAAAGAACACTGCCAAATGTCTCTGAACAGTTTCATTGGCTGGTCTGTTGCCGTTTCACAAACAAATGAAAACCGCTGAATGAAGGAAATGTGAATGAAATGCTTTCCTAAGGCATTTACAATATTACCATAGACAAAATTAAATTCATGACCTTCAGATCCTTAGTCCAACAGTTCAACCACTCGGCCACACATTTCCACGTACGGATCTAGTTCGTTCCCCAAAACTCTAGCGTGCAGAACACAAGTGATCTCAGTCAACTGCTTTGATTTCTTCTGATATAAAATTATAAATCTGATGTTTTTCTGCATCTCACTGCTCAAAGCCATAATACGGTGTAAACTGGTACTGCCAGATCAGACTTCATGAAGGAGCCAAATGAAACTTGAATAGGGCCAAAAAAGCGTCAACGAAATACTGAAAAGGAACCAAATTGTACCAACTGTTCAAGAACGGACATAATGTCAAACATTACCATTATATACCGATAAGTGAAATGTGGAGGGATGACACACAGCAAGAAGTGACATAAATATCAAACAGTATCTCATCTTTTCCCAGAGTAAAAAATAAACAACTTTATTAGTTCAGGTATACATATGAGCAAACAATATAGATAATACATAACAATTACAATTCGATGAGCATATCATACAGTGTGCATACAAAGTTCACTTTGCCCATGTCTACAATGGAAATGATCAGAAAATTAGTAGAAATAGATAAAAACTGAATTCTCAGAAAACAGTTAAAAAGTTCCCCCCGCAGCCATGGCGTAAAAAAACAACCAGCCAAATAACATGAAAAGTAGCCAAATTTGGCGCTAAAGGAGCCAGCCTGGCAACATTGGTTCAAACCCTGAGGCTTTGATCGACTTCTTCTTAGAGATGGGCAGACCACATCGCTACCATTAACACCTCCGATTTACAGCATCGATATATCTTTGTTACCCAATAACCAATACCTTATTGACACCTTTATGGTGGCCCATTGATCTCTTGAGACCATGGTGCAATGTCATCAGGACCTCAGTATATCAGGGTGACCGACAGACGTTTACGTATCAACCGAGAGCTTGCGCATTTAACGACGGGATCTCTTACCATCGTATGCTGAATGTACCCTTAGTAGCATGCAACATTGTAATTTTTTACGATGGTAAGAGAGATCCCATCGTTGACGCGCATGTTACTAAAAAAAAAAAAAAATCCCAAAACTTTCGATAAATCACTATCTCATCGGCCCTTCGCTACATCTTCCTATTTTTTCTTCTTCGTCATTCTGTCTCTCTCTATTGATATTTCTAATTCTATGGTCGCTTGTTACGAGGAAAATGACAGTTTGGGAGTAGAACGTGGAGACAGACTAGACTCGGAGCCAAGACCAGGTGGCGGCAGTCTCCTAGGATCAATTATCTCAACAAAATTTCTTCTTCGTGTATCTTTAAGCATAGCAAGTTAAGCTATTTGTGAGGATTCATTTTGGGGATCATGATTTGTGGGGAAGGGTGCGCCAGCTTTTGATATCTAGTCTGAGAGCACCGTCATTATTCGTGAAAGTAACGGACCATCTTCTTGTAATGTGAAGATCCATCTGATTTTATTTTTTGTCCTGAATAGTTGGTTGATCTGAAGCTTGCACCCTGGATATGATATAAAAATATGAATATGGAAACGAAACCCGCGCTGGATAAAAACCAAAAATACAAAAAAAGGAGGGCAACTATACTTGCTCCTTTTGATAGAGGCGCCTGATATAACGGACCAACAAACGTAAAAGCTCAGCTGCCCATTCTGAATCTAAGGCTGTTATGGTCAGAGACGAATTCAAAGCACCATTTGAAAATTTTGGAAAAAGGTGAGGTGGACTTCTGATGAAAGTTGCGTTGAATAGAACCACATTTTCTTTCTTTCTTTCTTTCTTTCTTTCTTTCTTTCTTTCTTTCTCAGAAAAGCAGCCTGTCAATGGGCCTGTTTTGCATCACCTTTTAAATCATTTCAGACGCATTGAATGCATCATATTCATGCCATAATCACTCTTGCTTTTCTTTAGACTTCCCTAGCTATATTCTTTCGGGCATAAAATATTTAATAGATTTGTCAAATCCTATTATGAAGTCAAAATCTCAGGGGTGAAATATCAGTTGCTGTCACTTTATCTAAGGAAATCATCGAATCGTGTATATTGGCTTCCTATATGTTTTTAGAATCACGACAAGACCCTTGTTTCCCTTCCATCATTTGCTCGGCAAAGGGTTTTGAAGGGCGAAATTCCCTGCTTGTCTTAATGGGTGTGTCCAGACAAGTTTGCTGGAGAAGGGGAAATGAGACTGTCATTCAGGGAATGTAAACGTAATATTGTTATTGATTCGGTGGCCTCTTAAGTCAGTTGTTGTGGCCCATACCTAATTCTGCTGAGTTGGGCCGCAGTATCACCTTTCATCTCATCTTTAATATTTTCTTTCCCCTCTGCTGGGCCGCTTCCCCGTCATAAAACAGGATACCAACTCAAAGTGAGAGATACTTCATTTATGGAATCAACAAAAATATACCGGAAAATTATAGTTTTGGAACTGTTTGTGTTCCACCTGAAATCAAGGCTACGATGAAATAATAATAAGTCGATTTTCGACATGTAGAATGGGGTCAACCAATTAAACCTGCTGAATCGGACTGAGTCAGTTTTATAGCTACTATTCATGCTAACAAACTGAAACGATGATATAAAATGTATGTAATTCCATACTCCCACCTCCCTTCAGAAACTCAACATAGCCTTCCAAAATATACTTGTTACCCGATTGATGTTCACGCGTACGCGCAATAAAATCTAAGATACCCTTTATGAACTGAGTTGCACGCATACACAAGCAATGGAAAAGTCAAAAACCACTGCAGAGTCAAATTTCTTAGCACCACCTACAAGGATCTTACCAGGTGTCTCTAGAATTAAGACGATTTAAGCTCATAGCTCAAAGTAATCGGACTTGGCGTTAACTCAGACATCCAACTCAGCAGACAAAGCCTGCGTTTCAAATCCCTGGTGTTCTTAATCTTTCTTGAGTCATCCGCTGCATGCCAAAACAATAATTTTTTGTCCAAGTTTTCCCAGAGGAATTGGAACCATATGGGTCTGTCTGTGCTGCACCATTTTAAAGTCTGATGTTGACTTCCGTTGTTCAGGGAACAATTACTCATAAGGTTGACAACCTAAAGATGGGAACACGTCAGCTGTGCAATTCTTGGACGGTTTCGCGCGGCCAGACTACGGTCCGCATCGATTTATCGTATCTGTCCTAAATGAATAAGACCTAGATTGAAGCAGAAAATCACAGGACAATCTCATTGCACGTCCTTTTGGATTCCGCCCAGCCAGCCATGGGAATTTGTGTAAACGCTCTCGTTGACTGTTAAATAGTGTGAACTCGCTTTAATGAACACAAGCATTTATTATTGTGTTTATTTAGTTGTCATGCTGACTGGCGAAGACAAACATTTAATGGACCTCCATTTTCAGCTGTTCCTTAACAGTTCTCAGGTGATCTATGTACCTATCCAACTTGCAAGTCCAGCTAGAATATTCTCTTTTTGTTCCTCTCTATGTCGTTTACCATTTATTTTGCCGATTGTAACAAAGTACTCTAGCTGTTGTCTTTTAGCCCGCTTACGTACCAGACTAACATGAATTATATCTCTCATTATTATTTTTACTTTACCGACGAAATCTTCATCTTTATTTCCGTTTTACAGATTATCATGTGCAAGGTTGTAACTAGCACTTCTGCACCTACTGCAATGCAGGATTGGGAGGGGGCGACGGTTAGGGCGTTCCGAGGATAGAGAGAATGAAACAAGATAACGAGAAAAAAAAGGAAAAGAAGAGAGAGAGAGAGAGAGAGAGAGAGAGAGAGAGAGAGAGAGAGAGAGAGAGAGGAGAGAGAGAGAGAGAGAGAGAGAGAAAGAGGTGACTTGGGGGCAGATGAAGGTGTCACTGCCCTGATCAAATGTTCATCTTTGTCTAATTAATTATTGCGTCACGTGCTTTCGCAGCTTGCTGTACTTAAGGAAGATACTACAGAGCCGTAGGGACAAATGGTTCGAAACCTACACAGGCTTCGATTTCTGAAACATTTTCAGAATCTGCAATAAATATTTAGTTTTTACAAAACTTTGATCATCCTAAAAGTACGAACAGTCGTCCAGTCTGAGAAAAGGATTAAGGATGGCAGCGCGTGCTGACTTCCCTCTAGTTTGCTCACACAGGCACGTGCCGCTGACGTAATCGTGTAATCTGATATTCTTTCCTTCCCCTAGACGTTGATCATGGCAAAAAATATATCGTAGGTCTCATAGGCCAAAACGATACCACATCATGTTGAAGAGAAATAATCTGAATATGTCTATTATGGTAATTCACTGTGGAAAATCATTGTTTTTTGTTGTTGTTTTCCTCCAAACTTTTTGAAAATTTGGGTGTTGGCCTGTATTCTTAAAACTTTATTTTAGAGGGATATTGTTTTATATTCGTCACATTTATCTACTTGTGCAGCTCGGTATCGCCGTAAGTGAGTTAATGTATGCCTATAAATGGCAGCGGCACTGTATGCTCCCCAGGGGGTCGAGAAAGTCTTAGAGTGATCAGGCCTACTGGGGTAATAATAGTGTGAAGTCGCATGAGCGGGCATTAGCCTGGATATGAGACTTATAAACCGCATTATTATTAACACAGAAAATGGCAGAGGAGGCATTAAGATAGGTGAAATCGAATACAGTGTATCTGATACAGTTTAGAATAATCTATGATCGTAAGTTACGTAACAGTCTCCAACAGATATCCTCTCTATCTATTCTCTAAAGCTCTGGTTCCAGCATTGATAAGAAAGAAACCAGTTTGTTCACGCAAGTGACGAGTAAACGTATCAACTAAGTAAGCTACAGCTTAGGACCTCACAAGCCGTTGGACCTAAACAAATTTCAGAAAGTTGTTTATTTTGTTTTGTTTATGTTTACTTCAACTGAGGAATAGATGCATTTTTGTCCGAAAGGCAATGGGTTGCTTAGAGTGTATTGCTCACAGCTGAAGGAACTGTATAGATATATATTATAATCCTTCTCCTCCTTCTTCTCACCATCATCATCATATCACCACCATGTTCTGTGAAAGGTAATCGGTTTTAACCTGCATTTAAACCACACAAAACATGCAGTATTTAGATTTAAGAGCCTAGAACGAGAGCCTCACTAGATCTGACACTGACAGCTTCCTGCAAGTTGCAAACAATGCAGAATGAAAACAAGCAAACAGTGAGATACCAAGCACATTATAGTTCACTAATTCACTATGAAATTTAAACTACGCTATAAATACATATATCGTCATCAGATTTTGTTGAGTAATAGGGATTACAAGTATTTCAAATTTTTGTGAAAGCTTGGTTTGCTGTATATGTTCCCAACATCATTCTCAGCTACATTGTCCTTTGAAATAGGGGCCTCCAATCTTTCGCTAAGCTTAAGGCCTCACAAATAAAACACCGGCACCGGGTAGTGAAAGTGATGAACGGCAATCATATTATTACTGGTACTGTTTTTAGTCTTCTTACTCGGACGGCTCGTGCTGTATTCTCGATGTTCGGCCAGACAGCCGCCCTCCTATTCTCTCGTATGTTCATAGGGGACTAATAAATGTGCATCTCTTTAATAATGTATTATTATCCCGCGCCACCATTCTAGACGGGGCAAGGAAGAGGCAGGGGCGTAGCGTAATGGTAGTCAAATAGTCATTGACTACCTCTAGGAAAAGTTGCTGATGTTCAAAAAGAAAAAAAGCACAGACACTACCAGAAAATAATTGAGATAACAAATGCCAGCCCTCATCGGCTTTTATAAATTCGCAGCTTAGTAGACTGAGCAATCAAAAACAAAAACAAAAACAAAAAACCGCTGTGCAAGTCATCTCACATCTTTCACTACAAAAGTCAATCCCTAGAGCCGCACATCTTCTACCGTACTACCCTGACTGAGCCCCAGACGCAGCTCAGCTTGGCTAGCCAATAGCCAAGTAGTCACTTTGGAAGTTTGACTACAAAGGTTCACTGGCAGGCAGCTTTTCTCCTACTGTATTATACGCAACAAATCATTCCTCGCACCCAGAGTGAGCCCCAAAGGCATCCACGAGTAATGTTGAAATTTCCATGCCTATAGGCAAAAATCTAAATGCCTACGGAAGTACGGAAGACAAACGAGGTCAGTTAAGGAGTCAGATGACTGAATCTTCTTTACTCATTGGCCGAACTGGAATGAGGTCGTACGGGTTAGCTAAGACTTGCGTAATCACGATGCCAGGGTTGCCAGACTTGGCTCTTTTGGAGCCCAATACCAGACATTTGTCTCTTTTTTAAAAAAAACAAAAAACTTTAGCTCTCAAATAACTGATTATTTTGTTCTTTGGCTCTGTCTTGGCTTCAACAGAATTTAGGTTAAAACTGACAAATTTTCTATACAAAAAAATACTTCTACTTTTCTCGAAATGATATTTGATATGATTAGGCTTCTGTCATAACTGCCCGATGAATACATATCAAAGAATGGTCTCTGTTTCCATCACTTCTTATTATGTTGCTCTAATATTTGTAGAAAAGGTTTATGAACTATATTACCAATGTATATCCAATATACAGACAGGTCGTAGAAATTTTCTCGTAAAAATCCTGACTCCAGTAGGCCCATTCCAGACATGGTTTGGCTCTATTTTGGAGCGTTTTCGTATGCCATTTGGCTAACGCTCGATAAAAAGTATGGAACTCTGCTCGGTACGCCTATCCATAGGTCTAAAGTAGATCTAAGTTTATAGCTAGGCCCTAGACTGTGTGTTTTAGCAAGATGAATACAGTGAAGCCCTTCGCAAACGCGGCTGTTTTGAAAATTGCCAGTGTTGCCTGAAAGCACTCTTTTAGATTATCATGAGTATCAAAAAAAACAAAAACGCTCAACAATGAAAAGATACGAAAATAAAATATGATGTTCCTAGCGATGGAAGTAAACCTGATCCTTAAACCTTTCATCAAGATCTTCCTTCAGCGACATCGTCATAATAATTTTACCCACAAGGTGTAAACACTGAGTGAGAACAGTTATCATATTGATGTTATCAATGAGTTAGTCTACTTGTTATTGCTTTTGTTGCAGTGATTGTCACGATACTTTACTGATGTTATCATGCGTTCTTGGTTTAGAAACAAATTTTTGTTGCATAATACCTCGGTTGTCTACCGCAACCTTACCTAATGAAAATGTAGAGTGACCAAAAGAGAACAGTGCGGTGATTCGCATAGTCAGTGGGCAGATTTGACTACCTGGTTTCGACCCCCGCGCTACGCCCCTGGGAAGAGGGACGGGAAATAGATGTTACTTTTCTTTCCCACTGGCTCTTAACCTCATGTTAGCGTAGAATGGTGTAGTCCCCAAATTGGGTCAAATGCAAATTTTGATATCAGTTTGTTCAGATGTTTTGTTCATCCATCCATCCATCCATCCATCCATCCATCCATCCATCCATCCATTTTGATCACTTTCTTCTATTGTGTTCTTTTTCACTGAATACTATAAACCACCCGGAGCTGCCACTTTGCGGTTTTCCACGAGTCACCAAGGTTATGGTCTTCGGCGGTAAACCTAAATTCCTTATTCCATCTGCATATTATTTTTTTCGTAACCCGCATAAACATAATCAGAGGTGGTTTAATTTACTATCTGTGCGACACCTAAAGGGCGTCCGGTGATCCAGAGGTGATGGTGGAGTTTGGGGATGGGGGAGGTGGTGTGATTGGATTTCTTGAAATTGGCTTTCTGAATAAAAGTACCTGAGCTCACTTGCCATGCAAAGGGTCCTAAACGAAGGCGGAGATGGGGGGAGCCCCATCTCCTTTTACAGGGCTGAGAACAGAACGGGAAATGACTATATGTGCTTCCTATATGCTGTCAGGAATAGTGAAGTTAGTTTATCCTTGAGCACGACACTGTCTTCACTCAAAGACATTGCTCGGCCCGTCTTCTGCCACTGGTCATCTCATCCCACTGTCTCCTATTTCTTGCAGCCGCCGAACATCCCATATCTTATACGGTATTTTCCTCCTGTTGATCTACTTTATTAGCATCTTTCATCACTCTATGGCTTAGGTTTTCTCATTCCCTTCCCCACTCAGAAACATAAGCTTTCCATTTCCAGCCTTTTCTCTTCTAATATTTACCTCTTGGTATTTCATCTCGGCAACATTGGTTGTCGGGGTCTTTCCTCATCATGATATCGCTTTCAGCCTCCAGCCAATCTAGATCTCCATACCAGATGGTTGTAATGTATACATGGCACCAAAGGCAGACTAAAGCTCATGACAGCAGGACTATAATCTCATATGTTGACATAATGCAGTGTCAGTGGAAATGAATAAAGTACAATGCAGACAGCACGGGGAGCAGACATCTGGGAATGAGTATGATAGGTCCCATTAATTATAAATGTCCACTGACCGACCTAACAATGTTAGTACATCTCTGTGACTCTACCGTCTTTGAGGCCATCCGGGTGACGCATAGCTTCACATGCCTTTGTATAGGGATTTTGGCTCAAAAATAAGAAACAAAAGTACAAACCTTCTCTTTGTACAATGATAATATAACCTCATTTGTCCCATGAGTACTAGAGGGCACAAAGTCGTGACCCATGAACTGTTGGTCCTTATAGTTTACAAAACAAACTCCCCATTTTACAAAACGGAGCAAGATGGCTTAGATCTAACGCCTACATGCCCCATTGTCAAAGCGAGACAGACAGGCAACGCAACAGAGGCGACTGAATACCTAGCGCACCGAGAGGCATCATTATAGACGAATGCATTAGACTACATCAAAAAGTTGGCCCACGAGGAGCAATCGGAATTAACCCATACTGAAGTAATCTAAAGTAGGAAAAATAGAAAAAGTGGTATGTTGCCGATTTTACCCGATTAAAACACAGTTAGGAACGTCCTTACTTCATCCTGAAAATCTGGATCTTCGATGACCCACAGTAACGGAGGGGTAGAGAAAAGTAGACTCCCAAGTTCATCTTTAAATATAAAAATACAACACGGCGTGACAACTCTGCAATAGTTTTATCCAATGACGCAACTCAGTTGCTGTCTCAGAGGGCGTTGTCGGAATTTCTGACTGTTTCTCTCCGGCTGATTAGTCTGGTTTCTTCTCTCTAACATCCCTCCACCATCATTTCCATTCGGGATCCCCCCCCCCCCCCCCCCCCCCCCCCTNCCCCCTCCTCCCACCTCACAACGGAAATACTGTTGTGATGGAGTTTGAATGGTGTGGGAGAGAGGTACCAAAATAATGCATTCACACCACTGCCAAGCCAGTGCTGAGTGGAGTGTATCGTTATAGGTGGGCGTTAGGGTAAAAGTACTTAGTCTTTCTCTGGAGTGAAAAAAAAAGTTATCTCCTGACCGACATTTTGATATCCCAGGAGAAATGACCGCAGGGTGTCTGGACTGATCAGTTAACTGGAAGGCTGAAAAAGGATGGGATGAGAAAAGATCTATCTCTCGTGAAAATTTAATTGGCCATTGGAAAGTTCAATGCTGGAAATGTGCCATATGAGCAAATGAAATAATGATTTATTATCACCTCAGGGCTGATAATGACCGCAAAGAAAAAAAAAAGCACATCGTATGGGGAGGAATGCAGTAATGATAAGAGGAAGTAGAAAAAAAAAGAGGAACAGGATAAAGGAGAGAAGAAGAGATCAAAGAGGATCAAAAGAAGAAGAAGAAGGTAAAGAAGAAGAAGAAGTAGGAGGAGGAGGAACAGGAGGAGGAAGAGAAAAAAGAGAAGTAGGAAGATAAAGAGGAGGAGAAGAAGACGAAGAGGAAAAAGAAGAAGAAGAAGAAGAAGAAGAAGAAGAATGATTATAATCATATTGACATATTTATCACCCTCAGCAAGCCAGATCATTCAGTAACTTTCCCTAAGCACCTTAAACACTCATGTCATTTTTGCAAGCGCAAATCACTTGCAATATCGTTCACTCCTTACAATAAGGTATTCATTTCTCAGATAGATGGACTGACAAAATATGTGAACAAAATGCTTTTCCACGACATTTACGGTATGACCATAGAGGGGATCAAACTCACGACCCCTAGATCTCGGCTTCAATCATTCAGTCATGCCGGTTATCATCATGATCTTTCACATCATTATCATCACCATATTGTACGTTTAAAAAAAAAATGAAAATGTCGCCCAGGGTAAATTGAAAGAATTTAATAAATATAATAAAACAAAGCAACAAGAAGGTGACAAATAAATATTATACAGTGGTTATCATTCATCAACATCCTATTGTCAATATAATCTCTCTTCAATAGCAGTCTGTTATACGAACAGAGATTCCTTGGAACAAATAATAAAGATTTGCTCTGTTATAATCTGTACTTTTATAAAGCAATCAGTATTCAGTAAGAAATAAATAGCTGTCTATTTACATAGGATCCCCCTGAAGATGTAAATTAGTGCCCTTTTGTAAGTGCTTTTGCCATTGTGTCAGGAACGTCGCTGGCACAGAGTTCACGGTCGTTGACGACAGGATAGACAGATGCAGATTTAACTTTTCAGAGGTGTGCACTGTGGGCTATTACAGCCCAGTATTTAAACTTGCTCAGTAAACTTAATGGACACTGATCAAGTTTATTAAGAAACGTGTAGCTGCATAGGCAGAGAGTGTATGGTGGTTGACGGAAGGACAGAGGAATGAAATTTAACTTTTCAGATGTGTACACTGTGTATTGTTACAGTGCTACAGTAAAAGACAGCTTTCTCCCAGTAATTAAAATTGCTTGTTAAATTAAATGGACACCAATAAACTTGTATCTTATCCGAGTGTAGTGCAATATTAAAACTGACCGCTGAATTAAAAGAGTTGTAAACATAAATGGCAATTAGGATTACACGTCTGTATTACCATTACCATCAATCGCAACGAATAAGGCCAAAATCCCTTGGAAATCTGATGTCCCACCATTTACAGAAAAACATGATTTTTTTTTGTTTTTTTTTACTTTTGCAACTCCTTTTGCAATACCTCCTTCCTCCTCCTCCATCAAAAATATTTTATTTTGTTTGTTTTTTAACCTGTTACATCTGGTGGGCGTCAGAGCTATTCAATATTTAAAACACAACGCTCTCAGTTTTTGTTCGGCCCTTTGTCAGTGATTTCAAATTAACACCCTACTGGAGATCACGCCTCTGGCAATGGAAGACAAAACCACGTGTCTTACAGAAGAGCTAATTGAATTCCCCAAGTAACAAATCGCTCGTGTGGGCATCCAGTATTGTAGCTCGAGAGCAAATAGGGTATTGCTCATGTCACACACATACAAACAATAGAGTAAGAGTGGGCTTGTTCGAACGATAAAAAAAAAAAAATGTTCACCGAATCCTTCAGTCAAAATTCGTAAGCGACGAATCAGTCGAATAGGGCTCGACTCTGATAAATATCTGCTAAGCTCATGCTCAAGCTCGAATCCACGAGAATCAGAAACTCGCAGTTCCTTAGTGGTAAAGCCTGGATTTCAAATTAACCATTCGGATTCAGATTCATGTGCATTCGTGGAATTCGGGATCACGAGTAGAATCTAACATGCCCACTATCACGCATCCCTAACTTACAACAGGGCTGGGCGTGGAGGTTTTTTTCTTTCCTTTTGTTTGCCCTAAAAAAGATATCTCGGGAAGAGAGAAGATAAATAAAAGAGCGGTAGAGTACAGCATCATTGAAAAGTGCAAAGAGATCGATGGAAAAGAGGGGAGTGTATTCACTTCCTGCATTTTGCCGATGCTGTAATCATTAATCTTCCACTCTGTTGTTTAATAGGACCTTAAACCTGGGCTGCGTTCGTTTGGCCCCTGCCATATGACAGAATGACAAGCAACACCCCTTCCTTAACAAAGGAAGTATGTCTCTAGGCAAGCCAGGATGGCTGCGACTAATATGGAAGAGGCAGAAAGTAATGCACTGGCTTGCGAACGGTGTTTATTATACCTTTATTATACTTGCCTCATTCATTAACATACATACCACCTTTGATTAATGCCACATTCTCCGGATACAAAGCCATCAGTAAAACATTCCACCTACAAATTTAAAAACGTAGCTGGTTGCCGCCATGTTGCAGAGCCTTCTCTTCCGGTGATCTATAAGACGTCACATTTCTAAGAAACCTCTAGTGGCTGTGCACCATATCCTCACTGTAACCGGCACGCATAAGCCAAAAACGTACCTATGTATTTCGTGGTTGATTGTCTCTCACGATATGTCTCATTAACTCTATGATCGTTATTATGGGCCCGAACTTTGCGGTAACAGTTTTAGCTTCCCCTATATAAAAATCTGTACGCAGATACAGCAGACAAAGAGGCGAACAGTAACAGGTGCCCCAATTAGACATAACCAACAACAGTAATATTATATTCATCTATCTGTTCCAAGAGATTAATGAGTCGTCAAAATTGAGGGACGCCAATTATTTTTCAATAAAGAAAAAAAAGGGGGAGGGGGTGAGGTGCAACTGTTATATTAAGAGAGCAGATCCTTGCTCTCTGACATGCAAGCTTACCTATGACCTGAAAAGAACAATTCTCCCCCTGCCATTCTCGATCTACATCCAAGTCTATCTACTCAGCAGTCTAATTTGCTTATACGATTGTG
This sequence comes from Ellobium chinense, assembly GCA_033807755.1. NCBI lineage: Eukaryota > Metazoa > Mollusca > Gastropoda > Ellobiida > Ellobiidae > Ellobium > Ellobium chinense. Next base: position 2,769,533 of record JAWQUT010000005.1, read on the forward strand.
ACACTCATTAAAGACACAGGGATGCCAAAGACAACAAGTTTACATTTCACCGTGATAAGTCTAATCTAAGTGTATATTTATTGTTATCACCAGGCACGACAATGAATGACGTGGACAGCAATGGACTGGTGTATGTTGAGAACATATCAACTGAGAAGAGGCTGGTCTCCTATTTGCTGGAAAAGTATGAAATGCAAGGTAATATTGTGGTCATAAAGTCAGTACATTTTTCATCCTCCTGAATGATATCTCTTACACTTTGTGTCAGTTTCTTTGTTCTCTATATCAACATATTTCTTTGCCTTATTCCCCATGTATCCTCTTATCATCACTGTTACATACTACGTATAATGCTAGTTTACTCAAGAAAAGTTAGGTATGTCAAAATCTCTTCATCCAATCACCCATTAGGATGATCCAGGGAGTTTTTTTTTTACCTGTTCATCATGAATAAGTCATTATGTTGATGTGTATGTATCATATTGAATTGGTCATTATGTTGATGTGTATGTATCATCACGAACTTATCATTATGTTGATGTGTATGTATGTGTATGGGTTGAGGGGAGGGAGGAAGAGGAAAAGTGGTTTGGGTGTGCGCATGCTTTCGCACATTACATATTCATATATATCATGTAAGTGAGATGTCATATATATGTATCTGGTTAAGCAATATTTCATATTTCATGAATATGGCGAATAGAGTTATTCTATTCTATTCTATTCTATTCTATTCTATTCTATTCTATTCTATTCTATTCTATTCTTTTTTGTTCTATTCCAACCAAAAATGTCTCATGAGTATTCATCGTAGAGAAGTAAGTACAGTATTATCAATCTGATGTTATGACAACCTGCAAACAAGTCTAAATTCCAGCTCAAATTAGTCTTTATCTAAAGATTCAGATTGCATCCAGCTTACTTTGATGGAGGGCACCAAAAGGACCGATAGCCTGATAAAATAATGAACGAGATAAACAGGAAACTAATGTGGGGAATCAAACTGATAAATACTAATAAATATGATTGAATGGTGAGATCTGAAGCATTTATATTGACTGGTACATCAGAATCTGTTACTTTTAAATCTTTAATGCACACAATTTCCGTGATGAGGTCACAATGAAAACAAAATTTCCCGAAGGATCTGACGCGATTATAAAATATTCCTATTCATTGGCCAATACAGTCATCATACTTCCGGGTTAACTGTGAATTGAGAGCTTGCTAATTTAAAGATGGAATATATTACCAATCTAAGAATTACACGGCAACTCCTCAGATGATAGCATCTTTGTAAGTTTAGGCACACTGTGGCTATTAAATTACAGTATGTCTTATAATTTATATTTGCAGGCAAGATGGGTCGTCCTGTAGTGAACACTATGGACAACTTGACAGTCTTCTTCGGTCTTTCCCTCATACAAATTCTGGACGTGGACGAATCCAACCAAGTACTCAAGACCAGCATGTGGTATCGATACGTACGTAAGTTTGTCCAATTCAGTCATAACTAGGTGTGGTACCTACTGCGAGCTAATAACGGAAAACAACTTCTTGTATTTTTTTAATTACATTTGTAACAAAACAGTTGTAAGGTTTTAGTGCTGATGTAATCATAGAACAACATGCTGTGTAAACTAAAACAAAACAAAACAAAATGTGAACTCAGGATACTTCATTGTGATAAAGAAGTTACGCAAATTTTTGTCTGGGACCCATATCGTGTGACGCAGTGATTTGATTATCCAGGGCAGACCTTAAAACGCTAAACGGTGCTAAGTTTATTAAAGAAATGTAGTGTTACAGTCACAAGGGAAATAGCGTCATGTATGTTCTAACAAAGCTGACAATGACATTAACATTAGCTGTATGAAAGTTATTTAGTGCCTTGACAGACGAGCTACAATTGTCGCGGAGTAAATTCTGCGCAGAAAGTGTCGCTTACTTTTGTGACGGGCGACATTTAACGCTACAGCTCAGTTCAAAAGCACGATCGGAGAGTCAGGGTGGCTTTGGTCATGGTGAGTGTCGCGGCGTACCAGAATGTGGGCGACACACATCTGCTACGCCAGGACTGAAACTACTGCCTGTCGCTCGCGTGACCGCACCTATTTGCCACAGTGTATCTCCAGACTGCGCAGTAATTCCTGCTGTGTTTTTTACATCTCGTCTGTCAAGGGTTAGAGTGTGTCAAGCCCTACGGAAGCCACAGTTTACTAATTGAGGTTAGGCGCATTCACGGCAAATGCGTTCTGTACAGCTCAATAAATGTGAACTGTGGTCTACAATTATTGACCCACAGATGTTGTTTTGCATAAGTTTGTAGATGACCCGCTTCCCACTTTAGCATTTTGATAATTAAGATTAGGTGCTGCATGGCAACTGCGTTTTGTCCGTCTCAATAAATGTGAAATGTGAACCTACTGACTGCCAGATGTTGTGTTACACCAGGTTGAAGATGATTCGCTTCTCGCTCTAGGAGCAGGTCGTCCATCTTCCAGGAATCACCGTTCTTTGTCTTACCTCTAAATCGCCCTCATACGTATCTTTGCCCTCAGCTACTTGACCATCTTTCTTTTGTGTCATCATCGCTTTATGCGTCTCTTCCTACCCTCCCACCTTTTACAACGTCACGACTCTCTTCACAGATTGTAAAATCTACATTATCTACACTCAGCATAGCCTGGCTGACAAGCTAGCACAGAGCCAGATTTTTACGACGATGCCCGGCGTCATTGCTGAACGTACATTTCGGATCAAATTCTTTTTGGAATTAACTTTTCAGTTCTTAATTATCACATTTTAAGAATTACTCGCGAACTGCAGAGGCTGTATATTTAATACACACGGTTGGTAGTTGTTTTGAATCTATAAATCGCAAAAGGGCTAACTTGTAGATTTATAGCGTAGATCAACTTGTCATTCATCTTCAACAGGAATGGACAGACATGGTACTGCAATGGGATCCAAGGAGACATGATAACATCAGCACAGTAAGAATTCCCTCCAGCAAAATTTGGCTTCCAGATATACTGCTCTACAACTTGTAAGTATTTATACGCCTCACTGTGACAAGATTATTATATGTTTAAGCTTTTACCCTTTAAAGTGTTACTAAGATACGCCTTGATTCATGCTTAAGTGGAGTTCGAATTTCAAGTCTTACATCTTTGTTTGATGAAGTTTGATATCATTGGTTGATGCTGATGATTCAATTAGGCTGCCATCAAGAGAAGCTGAATGATTCGTAGTGTGTGTGTCATTATGCATCAGTCGTGAAAATAGAGAGAGGTCTTTTCGTTCCACAGCAAAATAATGGTCGAGATCAATAAACTAGAAAATTATAGAATTGCCGTGTCATGAAAGGGAGGAATGGTAAAAAGAACCTGGCAAAGCCAGGCTGACAAGCTAGCGTTGAGCCAGATTTTTGAGCCAGAAGTCCTGCAATGCGTCGTACGAAGGAAATAGAGGTGGTGAAAGAAAGTGAAAGAAGCTGCAAACTCGCTGGAAGGAATAGAACTATCCTCAACCAGATGTCGACCGGCATAATTGGCTTGTTTTCTTTGAGCACCTGTGAATGTGTCCGGAATGTAATGAGGATGTTTCCAGCAAGTAACAAGTGTGCCATGAAAAGCCTCTTTAAGAATAAGCAACTTTCAACTAAATATCTGAAACTTTATCAGATACCGAACGTTGGAGACAACCAACAGTAATAACCAGTTTCGTACTTCTCTATGTACTCGGCCAATATACAGAGAAGAGTTAAAAGCCATTGCCCAGTACGTACTCACCGGAAATTTGAGATATATAAGGGGATTAATAGGTTTCAAAGCACTTCTCATTGATGCCCTCCGCCCACACGTTGCATGCAGGCTGTCATTTACATGTTCGTTGTGCGTGTCAGACCATCCTTATTTTGCTGTTTTCTAGCCATTTTCTTACCTCTCAGTCTGAATTACGGTAGCCAGCCAGACGCCTTTTCTCAGGACAAACTTTCCAGACTGTCTCCCTTTACGTCCTACGTCAACGTTCTGCGATAGATGATCCCTCTTTTATAATCAACGTCTCATTGGCCGTATGCTGATCTCTGGAATGAAGACCCTCAGTAGTGTCCCTGATGTTCTCATTAAGCAGAGATGCCCTTTCAAAGCAATCCATCTATTTACAATGGCCTGGGCTTCTGGAACGTGACGGCACAGAGGGATCAGCGGCCAATCAGTTTATGATTTAAGTAATGGAATTATTTGCCCCTAAGAATGTTTGGTATTTCTTTATTATTACTTAAAAATTGAATCTAAAGTATTCTTTCCTGTGTTTTTATTATACAGTATCAAAACTGAGAGAAAACCCGTCTCAGCTCGGTTTTAATCAAAAAGGTTTTCAACACCAGGCAGTATACATATTATATCTCCGATAGATTCTCCGTAAGGAGCAGAGGTGACATTCTTAAATTGAAACATCGGGGTTTCGGCGATTGGTACGAAATATCATCAGTCTCAACCCAGAGCTGACATATCAGAATCTGCAATCTCAATTCTCGGGGTCGTTCACCCCCTAGTTGACGCCATGTAGCATCAGCATAAACACACACTCATTCATCTTTCAAATTCCTTGTCAAGGAAAATTCGACTTACACAAGACTCCGATAGGTTGCCTTAAGCGAAAAGGGTCAGATCCCGAATTGTTCCTGAGAGAAAATGATCAGCAGGGACCATTTCTCATGCCAATTTTTGACGGAGGACAAGATTGGGAACCCTACACCGGAGCTGTGATTCACACTTTTTTTTTTCTCCTAGCTCCTTTGGCTTGCCCAGGGTCAAACGGGTAATTCGGTCAGGATGAAACAGCTTAATTACAAGCCAGGCTGTTCCTACCGATTTTCTCAGGGTTGCCCCTCATTCCTGAGGTTGCCTATTTTTCTCGTGTTTCCTGTGATTTTAGCAATGTTTCTGCTTCCGCTTTGCTGTCTAAGCGTATCAGCAGAAGTTGGAATGAGAAAGGAGAATGGCGGGGAGTTTACTCCAAGGGATTAAGGCGAAAGTCATTATGTGGTGGTATGTGCCGCTGACCGTTTACACTCTCTGTACTCAGAAGATGGTTTTGAATTATTTACTATAATTATCACAACTGTCATCGAGAACAAGTGTAAAATCTTATATGTGGTGCCTACATGTACAAAAGATGCTGAATAAAGAAGCTGGATTCTAAAGCTTTTGACAGCCCATATTTTCAGTGATGAACAAATTTACAGACGACCGGTGTAAAAGCATAGCTGGTAGAATCCCTTCCTATTCTCTGCTAATTCTTTTCTGACCGCTAGTGCATTCAGCTGAAGATGCGACATGAAAATGAATTACCAAATCGCCAGGGCAAGTGAAAGCCAAATTACAGTCATAGGAAAGAATAAGCGGGCATGATCAAGACTTCGTGGTATGACACATATTCTCACTATGGTACTGACTTGATCCAGGTCACCTGCTTTCTGTGGATTAGCCACCGAGCCCCATAGCTTTGTTTCGGAGGTGGTCTCTGCTGTTCACACTTTTTGTCCTGAGGCTGTCAAAATGTAGACACACAGGTAGGATATGGTAAAGAGGAGGATGTGTGAGCCTTGCTGCTGCTGTTTATGGAATTTTATCCAATCTGTATTTCGCTCCCACGACAAGAATGGCTGTACTCTGTGTAAAAGAAAAGGAAAAATTGACAATGAAAATAAGAATAAGCTTTCCGTTCATCCCTTTCCGTAGATCAAGGCAACTCTCTTCGAGATGACAATTCACTGCATAACTTCCGTTGCATGAATGAAATTGAAGTACAAGTATTTCATTAAGACTATCATTATCGTATCAATGCAGTTTTGTGCACAAAGTCAACAAATTATATTCAAAAACATCAATGATTTTTCTTGAATAAAAGAAATGTATCATCATGCATAAAAACAAATGAGAGCGATAGAGGTTTTGCTGACTATTTTTCTTTTGTACAGGAATATCAGTGGTGTCTACTAAACCACACGGATGATTTCCAGCACCCAAACAACTACGTAACTTGGTGATTACACGAACATCATAATGTGAGAATGAATTCTGCATAACGTTGACATCCATGGCGTGAGCAGAAGTCACCGCCTGACTGTCTACTAGTACGGATATTTCCATTTCCGCTCAAACTAAAATAACCATTTTTGGTGTAGAGAGTAAACTTATTCCATAATTGTACCTTGTGAATTTTGAAGAAATTCCGCTAGTTATTTTCGGAGATAGAGAATAGGGAAACGGACTTTTGGGACACACCTCGTAACTTTGTTCTCCACGAGTGCCACTAATGTCTAGCAACTATGTTCTTCGAAGTGCAGCGATGGATGTAATTTCAAAATATGTCCGCAGTGGTCTTCTTGACCTCCTTATTTCATACACTTGGAACTTTCATCGTGATATTCAGGACAGTCCCATCTTCACATTCTCATAATAATCTGCTTGCTTCCTGTTCCAGCCACTATCAAAGAGCGCTCCTGATCATCTTCTATGCTGAACGCTACTGCCCCTATAATTTCTTCAAACTTTTATTAGACCTCTCTACATGAAAGAGGCTCTCCCTTACAGCTCCTTGATAGAGAAAATCATCCGCAGTGTTGCACAATGCCCAACATACGTCAGACTCGGTGAAAGAGGAAACAACGATTTAGAGCTCGGTATACATGCATGTACGCTTTTCATCTGGCAAGTCAAGACTACTCCTGGTCAACGGCGTCGCGTTACACAATGTTGACTCTAGAAAGAGAGAAGACAAGACACAGGAGAGAAAGGAGACAGGAGGAGAGCTCTACAAGCCAGGGGCAATCATTGTGTTCTTGTGAAAATAATAAAATCGATTGTGTCAATATGATTGTGTATCCTTGCTCAACTGACCTTTTCCTCTAGATCCCCCTTTTCATTCTGATGTCCAGACTTTCAAATATTGACGCCGCGATGGCCAGTTGCCGCCTGTCCGGAGTCATTCTGCAAGTATCCAATGTCTAATGGCTTATTCTGCTCGGTTTTTTTTACGAAATCGACTCAGCCGAAGTAGCTTCGTTTGTCTAGGTTCAAAAAAATGGTATTCGAGGATTATAACGGATGGCCTGTCTTGTACTAAGTGTCATTGTATAGGGCTATAATATTCAAGAAATGCACAGGGAATCAAGATAAATTTACCTTTTTTTTTTTTTTGCTTAAAGTACGTGACAACTATAAATTTCATGGCACTTTAGTTAAATAGTCTTGCATTTCTTGCCCCTTCCATACTAATTGTCGTAGATAGAGAGAAGCTAGATTCCATGACTGTCAAAGGATTCCAAGAATGTCAAAGGTCTAAGGGAATTTAAAATGAAGGAGTAAGTCTCTCTATTATAGGGCATGGTAATATTCCGTGTGTCAGAAAAAGTGCAGACAATGAGTTTCGTGGCTTTGTTTAGAAAGAAACATTCTATGTCTTACCATGAGATAGGCCTAAATTGTTTTCAAAATATTCACTACATGCGCTCAGATAGAACTTTCGTCACTCTTTATCCTGCTGCTCGCATCGATGTCCCTTTTTTTTTTTTCACCTTCCTTTCTCTCAGCTCTTTCAGCATCTTATTATCAGGGTCATGTGATCGCCATAAAATCAGAATAACGATAACATCAAACAATTCCATATATCGACCATGATAATACGCAGGAAATCTCCATTGGGCCCCAGACAGAATTTCTGAAGGACAACAAACAGCTGCACTTCTTGCAAATGGTCCATGATAATGCCACAGAGTGTTTCAGATTTCACGGCCTCTCTAGACCTCTGGGGAAGGTGTCATTTATCACGGTTATTAATGCATGGGCGAGAAATCGTTTATAGACATGGTGAAAACAGGGTGAGGGAGGGCGAGGCGATGAACTATTAGATCAACTATTAGGTCTGATCTTTAATGTGAGGTGGTATAGGGGTAAGGGTGGGGG
>JAWQUT010000005.1:2778301-2808720 GCA_033807755.1 Ellobium chinense
CACACACACACACACACACACACACACACACACACACACACACACACACACACACACACACACACACACACACACACACAGAGTCCATCCCCAATACCCAGCGAATGTTGATGTTATTTTTCCTCGTAACTGTCCCACGGATTCATTAACAGAGGTCCAGTGTGACTGCACCGTTTCCTTTGAAACCATGCTCATTCCAAACGATACTCTATCTTCTCAAAATCTGAATTGTGTCCACATCTGTAAGTCATTTTTTTTCCATTTTCAGGTTGAAATCATTACAACTAGGAAACAAAAAATTATGGTTATAAGAAATGTTTGCTATTGATATTACAACTATCAAAGTTGGGGACCTCATCTCACAAAATCGCGACATGTTCTCGTGCAAAAATGCCACCCAGAGGAAACTACGTCGTTACGCAAGAGCCACAAGTTTGAAAAATTTACCAGAGAACGGTGACAGTAACGTGTCTAAAAATACGCAAAATTTATGACTTTTTTTTCACAGCCTTAAAATTTAAAGATGTAATGTCACTCTTAAAGAAGGACACGCACATCAAAAATAATTTTCCGTTTTTCAACACTTTCTCTCTCTAAAATTTATCTATGGTGCCCACCGAGTCAATTTTGCGAAGAAAGAGCATCATTCTGTTACCGTGCGCGTATAATATGACGCAATGAGAACAACTAGAGTTACCGGATTTGGCCCTTGAGTCCAGAATTATTCCCCTTCCTCGATCAGCGGAAGCCTGTGACAAAAGGCGTCCCTGTTTTCATTCAAATTCGTTCGTTTGTTACAAGTTTATTCTGATCTACTTGGAGACCATTGTGCTTGAACATTGGCATCAAATATCCAACAGGACCTTTTTCATCAATTGCTTCGTTACATGTGTATGCTGATGCACTTTGTTGCGCCATAGTCTCATTAGTATCTGTGCACTCAAATATACGAGGTATTTGTGAAAGCGTGGCCGAATATGATCGACTCCACCATGGTCCTGGTGTACAAGCATTAGAGAAAACAATTCATTCTTTTTTTTTTTCCGCTGAACTTATCAATCTGTTTTTTTTCTGCCTTTTTAATCTGTGCCCTCAAACTGTGGAACAAACCTAAGCACCAACATTAGAGAGAGTGAAAACATCGCTCAGTTTAAAAACAGACTCAAAACTCTGTTATTTAGTAAGGTAAACGTGTACTTATAAACGTGTACACGTATGTGGTGATATTATTCTGTACTGGATAGATCTGACGGGTGTGTGAATTTTATATTTTGCTATCATCATCGATTTTCATTTTCATTATGTAAAGCGCCCTAGAGCACTCTTCCAAGTGGAGTTTGGCGCTATATTATAAATATTAGTTATTATGATTATGATTATTTCTTCCCAGCGCTGATGACAGGCTCAGTGAACAGAGAGACGCTCTGGTGGTCGTGTCCAACACTGGAAATATCTTATGGATGCCCCAGGCCATCCTTCGAAGCTCCTGCTCGTTCGACACCAAGTACTTCCCTTTCGACGTGCAGAGCTGCTGGCTCAAGTTCGGCTCGTGGACTTACAATGGGAATAAGTTAAACGTGGAATTTGTGGCTCAGCATTCGTTTGATTTGAGCGACTATGTGGTACGTAGGAGACAGCGGGGATTTCATATTTACAATGAGAAAAGTAGGTGGGGAATAGCTGGCCAGTTCCAGAGTATCATCCAACAGTAGCTACTACAGAAAGAGATTTCCTAGATTGTCTCACCACATGATTCCTACTCTATTTTTCCAATACTAAAATACTAAAAGGTCAAAGTAATAGTTGCAGTATGCACCATACATAATGAACCAAGATAATTGTTCACGTGCTTATATGCTTTAACATTTTTTGAAAATCTAACATACATTGGATTATCAGATATCAAGTTTATGACTGGGAGTCTCTACCATTCGCAAAACAAGTAAATTAATGTGTCTTGGTTGTGCCCACGTCATCTTTCAAGTGTGATAAGCGAATGGCGATAATCACTATATTTGGTTAAACTTTGGTAATTAACAAGCAGTATAATTTTGAAAAAGCAGCTTCCATCTTTGTTATAACCCAAGAGTAAGTCTAGAGAGCACTTCTAAGTGTAGTAATGTTACTACAGTGACACAGCCGGTTCTTTTAGATGTTTTGAGTAAATGGTCTAGGTCTTTTCAACACAATTTTTAAACTGTATGTATGGACTATTTATTGTTATGTAGTAATATGTGCCATTGTACTCTAGGTCTTCGAGGAGTCATGTCTACATACCACTTGTTACAAAAACATCAAGTTCATTTGCCACTTATGGCACTTTGGGTCTTTGAGGGTTAAACATAAGAATCTTGTTTTCTAACATTGAGGTCACTGATCATGAGTGTAAAAGCCTGCTCACACTTTAGTTAAGCATACCAGTTTCTGATCACAGGTGAGTAACGAATGGGACATCATAGAGAACAATGCCGTGAGGAACGTGAAATACTACACCTGCTGCCCTGACCCTTACCCTGACCTGACCTTCAGACTGACCTTGCAGAGGAAGACAGCGTTCTACACCTTTATACTCATTCTCCCTTGCACGCTTCTATCACTGCTTACCCTGGTCATCTTTTGGGTTCCGCCTGAGTCACCTGCAAAGCTGCAGCTGGGTGAGTAATGACAAAGAATCCTGCATTCATGAAATTACATGTATCAGGATTTCCAAAAGGGTTATGAAATATAATAGTGAATGAAAGGATCAGTACATAGAAAGATGTCCTAGGAAAATATTAGGGATGGTTTGGTATGCTGAGGCCTCAGATAAAATACGGTTTGGATTGAGCAAGCTTGTATTTAATGGGCAGGCACTGAGTGCAAGTTGTTTAGCACGTACTTTAGAGGGTTTGTAGACATTTCCACTTTAGTACATTGGCGATTAATATCAACGCTAGAAGTAAGTAGGTGACAAAGTGATCTGAAGAAAGACCTTATGAAAGACTGAGAGATCGAAAGAGAGAAAGAGACAGATAGACAGAGAGAAGGGCAGGGTGAGAAGTAAACAGACACAAGAAGGGAGAGCAAGATGGTAGTTAAATGGTCAGACAAAAGACAATAGCTGAATCAGAGAGGAAGGCAACAAGCTACCATGAAAGGAAAATGCTGAGAAAGAGAGGAGAAGGAGAGAGAGAGAGAGAGAGAGAGAGAGAGAGAGAGAGAGAGAGAGAAAGAGAGAAGAAGGGCAAGGAAAAAATAGAATGAAGGACTGATCATTTATTGTGACAATTTCAGGTATGAGTGTATTCGTGGCCTTTTTCTTTCTTCTCCTTGTTCTGGCTGATTTCACGCCACGAGCGGCTGCATCCATACCGCTTATAGGTGAGACCCTGATATTACTGATCCAAACTTTAGACTACTAATAGTAGCAGTAATACCAAGAGATGTGGAATGAACAGAAACTTCAAACAGCAATAGAATGGCGATATGGTTGTTGAGCGCAGTATCCAATCACACGCAATTACATACTACAAATTAATGTATCCCTATAAATTATGTAAAACCAACACAGTTCAAATCAAAATAGAGTATTGCCTGCTAAACACGATCTTGATCATAGAATGGGGATCTCTCTATTAGCAGGTATATTCGAGGCAGCGGTTTATCATTACTTCAAGGGACGTAAACTGATAAATGAGCTATGCTAAGCATGTATTAAGAGTGATAATTGAGAATAAAGTATCATAGCCCTAGATGCTATTATGAGTGATTGAGAATTGACCAGTGAAGAATACAGGCACACATAAATTCATTGTTAAAAGCGAAATATTGTGAGATGCTGATAGTCTCAACGCCATTCTTAAGTTCATGTTCATCTTTTGAAGTTGTTTTTCTGATCTTTTTAAAGATACTTGATGGCATTTACGTAACTCGCCAGTTTCTTCCAGCTATGTTTTGATGCCGCTTTTTATAAATACGGTAATATTAAAAAGTTGGATATATAAAGAGTGATTGTGACACAAAAGAGTGCATAATTTAACTGTTGAATAATAACGATTCTCTTATTTATTGACAGGAGCGTACTTTTGTTTAAGCATGGTGATGATCACCCTGTCTACGGTCCTGGCATGTATCGTGGCCAACATGTACTTCAGAGGTGTAAGGGTCAACAGGGCTCCACCCTGGATGAGAGCGGTAGGTCTGACAACGATAACTGTGTCCCTTAGCAAGAAAAGAAGTGATAAACATTTTGGGCGTGGGGGGTTGGGGTGGTGGTGGAGGGGAGGTAAAATAATTAAGAATGCCTTTTCGATCTATGGAGAAGATCTGAGAAGGTCTTAACTTAGGGATGTTGAAATTAGGCTAAGACAATGAAACCCTGAAGATCCAGTATTATAATTATTTTAAATTCAAGTGACAAATCGGGAGCATTATGCTGCTTGTTCCTAGAAGACTGGTTTGCAAGATTTATCATAAAAAAATAGAGGCCCAACCTTCTGATGGCCATAACTCGACTATTTGTGTACCTATTGATATGAAAGTTTGTAGGCAGGTCCTTTTGTATTGAAGATATCCTCTTGATAAGTGTCAGGATTTAAAACGACTTAAGTTTGTTTTTTTTTTAATTGCAAAATGTTTATAAAATATTCCTACGCACGTTAAGTAAATTCCTTGATATCAAGTAATGATGCTCTTGGGTTTAACTTTCAGTGCATCTCGAGTGGCATGGCCAAATTTTTCGGGGTGGACACCACACAACCACGGTCATACGAGGCAGACAAAAGAAATGCGAAAAGAAACTGGGCGGCCCCCTCAATGCAGAAGGAGAAAAGTATCAATTCAGGTGATTTTCTCAGTTGCAGTGGTGAGGTAGTGAATGCTAGCAGTAACATAATGGTGATGCTTCTTCCCTTCCGTCTTCTAATAATCAATGTTGCCACTATAGTAGCGAGGGCAAAAGCCCCCAACCACAACACTGTAACATTATTTTGGCGAAGATACCAACAGCCGTAGCAAAGAATACCAGAATTAACAAATGTGAATTAATACAATCACAAACTAGACATAACAAGAACAACGATGTAAACAACAACAACATCGAAATGTAGCGATTCGGACCGAAATGGCAACAATGAAATGACATTTTAAAACTTTCACAATAATAGATTATGAAGTGTAACTTTGTTTATTCATTATTACATTGGTGAAAGCTACTTTGCAAATATCTTATCACACTCAGAATTAAAACCAGTGATTTTGATATCTCTTGCAGAGAACGATTTCAAAATGGCGAAGATTCGTCTTCTTGACAACGGCGTTAACTCCCGGATGTTTGCGCAGCCGGAAGTATTCGAGACGTACGATCGCGATTACGGGTACGACTCTGTCCCAGAGCGGGAGACTTCGGCCTATCTGCTGGAAGAAGTTCGGAGAATTAAGGACATTTTACTCAAGAACCAAGACAAGAGACAGAGGGAAGAAGAAAGAAATAAATACCTGCGGGAGTGGAGGATCATTGCGTGCATCACTGACAGGATGTTCTTCACTGTATATGTTACTATCAATGTCATAACGGTTGTTGTTCTGTTCTGCGGGACATAACATGAATAGTGTTGAGACTGTGTTTGTATTGGCTGTTTTTTGGTGAATATTTGAAGAGCATAGTGCTGTATGAATATACCGTATATGGTTATTGGCTGTTTTTGGTATATATTTGAAGTGCACAGTACTGTATGTATAGGGTGTATATGGGTGATGTTTATTTTGTTTGAGACAGAATGCTCTCAGTATTTATATGTTACATGTGGGATGAGGCAGAAAGAGGAAAGATAGACAGTATGGACTGTGTAGATTTGTGTGCAACAGAAAGAGCCAGAGGAAAAGACTACGAGAGAGAGAGAGAGAGAGAGAGAGAGAGAGAGAGAGAGAGAAAGAGAAGACGAGGAAAAAGAGAGAGGAATACAAGAAATGAAGCGGGAGAGGGCAGTGCAGTGCTGGAATTACCTGTAAGTTAAAAAGCTACAGCCTATTGTCTCATAATCCACAGTAGTCTCACAAAGTTTCAGAAGCCAGCCAAATCATTATTATTATGTAAGAAGTAAAGGCTTTTCACGTCAGGTTTGTCAATGTGCCTTGATTTCAAATAGTTACAAGGTTTACATCTTAAATTTATTTTTATTGTAACAACTTCAGGTTCTGTTTTGGTGCGCTTTTGTGATACGTTCCACTATGTTCATCTGTGCCTATAGCAGATGAACTTAATAAAGTTATAGTTAATTACAGTTATAATCTTAAACCGGCGCTGAGTACAGGAGAAAAATATGTACATACTACAAGAGACACTCCCATGTAACTGGGCGAAATGTGGAATTGGGATAGACTGTGATCCTAAAGAACAGTTTTGCAAGTACAGTGCATTTTTTTTAAACATACTGTCTTAATAAACGCGTCTTATAAATAATATCATCATCTTCATTACCATTGTTATTGTAATCACTATCATCATAACGAAGCCCATGTGATTTGAATAATGAACATTTAATGAGTACATGTAATACGTAAAAAAAAAATGTAATTTATCAACAGAATCATCATCTTCATCATCATCATTGTAATCACTGTCATCATATAGAAGCCAATGTGACTTGAATAATGAGCACTTACGTGGGAATACATGTAACACGTGAATAAATGTAAATGACATTGAATATAACACCCGAGTCTGTCCTGATATCAACTGGACCCTCGCCACTCCCTCCCGTTATCCCCGCAAAAAAAAAAAATGTGTACTAGTTCTTGTTAGCAATCAATAACATGATAGCATTAATACAAGGATAATATGATCTGATATGCTGTGGACAGCCACTAACCCTTAAAAGAACATATCGGCCTGCAAATCCCCAGCAAATGTAACATTTCCATTTAGACTTTGCTTCATTATTCCTCACCCAAAGTCTCAGTAAGGCTCATTTTCTGTGTGGCTTTTTTTTTTTTAAATTGATCTCTTCCTTTTCTCTTTCTCTTACTTCATCTGTCTACGTGTCNTCCTTTATTCTTTATCTTAAAAACACATTATTGCAGTGTCCATTAATTTTTACAAACTATGTTCCTACATTCCATCTTGTCTCTGTGGGCCCCATTTTCTCGCCTTTTTTGTTCTTCTTCCATTTTCTGTAACAGCTGCGCTTTATTCTTTCCTGTTTCACAACACTCAAAATCTCCCATCTCCCAATTCATTTTATATTCTATTCCGCACAATGAAAGACATGTTATTGAATATGTATGCAAGAAGATGTTAACTGGCTTGTCACGTGATCCAGTGTGCTTTAAAAATATTGCAGAAAAATACAGCAACTAACACATTTTATGGTATTATTGTCATTTTTATTTAACAAGCATGTTTCAAAGACATGTGACAAGTCTCACAGTATAATACAGTATAAGTATCATAACACACAAGAGTCATTCACTATGAACATCATTATATCATTACGGATTGTCATCACTCAAAGTGAGTGATCTGATAGTAGCTCTATATTGTGTACATAATGTATGCATGTTCTTCTTACATGAATCAGCGACTCGAAAGTAATGGAATTTCTTCTAAATTTTGGAACCTTACACTTTTTTTTCAGTTGATATTTACAAACGATTCTGCTAAAGAGTGACCCTAAAGACGCATGGAAAAAGCTGCAATTAAAGCAGCTGACTATTTTTACATAAGATATTTATTTCTTGAAAATGTTGCCATTAAGCCAATGGTGCAAATAATTGGTTTTGTAAGTGTAGCCAATCGTACTTTACTGCACAGACTCATTGGTAAACCATACTTTGGGCTTCAGCCTAAATAAACCAGGAAAACAAACTGAAATATAACTACTTACTCTATAAGATGAATGAGTTATGATCACGCTACCATGGAAGAATCAGTGCACAAACACATACGTCTATTTCTCGTACATTCCCGTTGCATTCTCATTGCTTTTTATGCAATATTATTGGTAATAATTATGTTGTTAACCACGAAAATATCACCGTTTCATTGAAATAAACGAGTTAGCAAATAACAGTGAGTTTTCAATTTCACTTTTATATTATGCGAAGTAGGCTTGAACCACAGAAAGCATACGTCTTGCAGCCTGGCACAAAGAGGATTTTGTTCCTGTTTGACAAAATCAAATTATTGGTTAGGTATGATAGCCTAATACGTGTACATTTCAGTAGGTGAAAAAGTTTTGACTCGGCATTTTTCTTATAGTTGTACGGAATAGCAGGGGGTTATCCCCATGTTATGGAAAGTGTTCTGAGAAAATTGTAATTTTTTGAAGAAAAATTTACCTCTGTAAAATGAATCTACTCTGAATCACCAAAACTCAAATTTATTCATGCTTGGTTACCATTCATTCATAAATTCAATAGTTTTATATACAGAAATGATTTTTACTTTCGATTTCTGCAACAAACAAAAGTTTGACAGCGGATGGGCCCTATCACTTTCAGTACCTGATAATACAGTTTCTAATCTAGCTACATACCCTCATTTTGACTGGCTGCAAGATATTATAGAGCGACATTATTTCAAACTTTTGACTGCACTGATTTTTCAACCACGTCGCCATGTTTGCACGTCTTATTCAATCTTGCAGAGTCTCAAGTTTTTATATCTAAAACACATGTTTCAAATCAATATGAGTGATCTTCATGCTGTGATAATGTGGAGAGAATGCTATAACACACGCACATTATTCTCAGGAATGCTCCATTTATATCACCGTTATCATCATGCTAACCCTCACCCCATTCAAATTCATATACCCATAATAATAAAGGGAAATAAAGAATGGTATGTCCACTCCCATTCTCACAAGCAAGGTGTCCGAGTTGTCTTTCCAGCCTGTCCCTGTGACGGTCACTATCCAAAAGAACCAAAGTACAAACCAAAGGAACCCAGCAAAGTAAACCATAACCGCAAAGATTCATATACCGACACAGTTACGACATTTTGAACTATGAACTATTGTTATTGTTAAATCATGCGTATCTCTTCCACTAGCCAGAATTTTTCTTGACGACTTTGGTGCATAAATGAGAAACGGGGTAAGTAGGAGGGTACGTGAAAATATTTGTGAACTGTAAAAATTACATACAATGTAACATTATTTATGCTCATTTTGAAGTTTTACTGTTTCTTTTGACATCTGCATACGTACTAATCCATCCTGTATAAAAATTTAAAAAAAAAAAATTACTTTCTGTCATTACCCTTGGAGTTTAAAAATGTACATTTAGAAGAGAACAACAGACCCACATCCAGGGACTTCTGATACCTTTATCACCCTTAAGACCCAGCTTTTAATGGTGTGTTGTCAGATGTTTTGTCTTATCCAGAGTGGATAACAAAGGAACAGAGCAGCTGGTGCAGTTCTGTGAAAGTGTGTTACGAGAAAATTTTGTTACGCACTAGGTGTATTAACGGAATTCTACTGTAGATGGTTGTTTTGGTACCTGAACCTTGGGCTGTGCTGGTGTGATTACTTAAAGATTTAATGGCCGTTTTGGACAATCCCGGCGGTGATGGAGTCTGTGAATCTGAGCTCAAACACAGTGGTTCCCACCTAAGTCGGCTTTCATCTTCAAAGCAAGGAGAGAATTTCGATTATCTCCCGCGTCTCAACAAAAGAACGAGAGTGCCATAAAAACTCCATTTGCTGGTCAATAGTCAACTAGATTCATTTCCACCTCGGATTCAGCTGACTACCCTCAACCTCTTCTGAAGCATGTGACGCTAAATTTTTCCTGGTCACCAGTCACCGAACAATAAGACTTTTGACGACAGGAAATCGTAATGGACCCAAATCGACTGTGCTTTACCATCCCATTTACTTTCGTGTCATCAAAATATTTAGCTGGTTCTCAGCTTGGAGTAAACTCCAAAAGGAATCTGTGGGTTTGAGCCATTAACGCTGTTGCTGTTTATTCTTGGACAGCATGTTGATCTGGTTTCTGCCATTAACTTTGGCGTTATTCTTGCTCTGAGAGTAGTATTGTTTTCAAGGCAAACCTTACATCTATTTGTTGTAGGCAAAGCGCAGGTGCGAGAACTGCCCCAATGATGAGAGCAGGAAAGGCCCCTTTCTTACTTTCTCTCCCTTCCCTCTTTCCAAGGTTTTGTTTTTTTAAAGTCACCTCTGCCTATTATTTTCATTGTCTTTCATGTCAGCTATTGTTACAGTAAAGGTGATGATGGCGTTCTTTATGATTGTTTTTGCTTTCAAGTCTGAAGGTACTTGCTCAATCAAATACAGCTTCCTCTGATAACTAGAGAAAATGTGTCAAAACAAATCGCGGAGGTAAAGATAACAGTGAAGTCCATATCACGTGACTTTACATCTCTCACTAGAACAAAGATAGGCAAGAAAGAGACACAGAGAAAGAGATGGAGAGAGAAGGGAAAAAGTATGGTGGAAAATCAAAGGGCACAGCATGCCAGAACTGACTTGACAAATGATGAAAGATTTCTCCTGATGAAAATGTCAACAGTGAAGTCTATATTTTCTCTTCCCTCGCTACCTCTTGTGCTACCTCAACTTGTTGGTGAATCTTCTCTTCTCTTCTCTTCTCTTCTCTTCTCTTCTCTTCTCTTCTCTTCTCTTCTCTTCCCTTCTCCTCCCTTCTCTTCTCTTCTCTCATTTCCACTTGCTCTTCCTCTTCTCTTCTCTTCTCTTCTCATCTCTTCTCATCTCTTCTCTTCTCTTCTCTTCTCTTCTCTTCTCTTCTCTTTTCTCTTCTCTTCTCTTCTCCTTCTCTTCTCATCTCTTCTCTTCTCTTCTCTTCTCTCACCTTACAACACATGGCTTCCTATGGCCTATCAAGCGTGGCTTGGGTTGCAAGCGGAAAGAACAACAGGAACTCCGATATTCTTAGCAGGGTTTTGTTTGTCATTCTGTACCTTCTGTGTATGAGACATAAAACAAATCTAACCCTGGACTATCACAGGCTAGTCCTAGATACCACATGCCTAAATAATGTAGGCAGTTCCACATACAGTACAAGCATACACCAGCCTACATGTAGGCACATTTATCCGGATGTTTTCAGTTTGAAATGTAAACGCCTGCATAATACAAAAAACAATGGAATCTAAAAAAACTCGAATGTAATGTAATACATCAGTCGTGACCACTTGCTTCTACCTTTATATTACGTAGTCTCCATTTTCCATTCAATCCAAACTCACATAAAGACAATTTATCCTGCATGAACACATCAAATACTCCCTCCCACAGCTGGCTAACTAGGTCAAGACATATAACAGACATTAACAGGCAGATATAAGCATAGTAGGCTACTACTTGCATCCAAATTGAAATTGTTGCATAATAAAGTGAAGTGTGTACACATTTAAGGTAACATACTGAACTTTCAAAAGTCTATAGTAGAACTTCTCATCCACGCTCATGCCTTGTGCTACATGTACACACATGTTGCATCTAGACTAGTACTGCAATTGAAAAATAAGATCATCCACGCCGAAATGACACACTTGTGTAAAACTCTTATCATATATCTGTACAATCGTTTCAGTTCGTTCAGCTAGAATCCTGTCATGCTTGAAATTACATGAAATATGCCTGGTATCAATCAGAATTTTAGTCGTATGCATGTTAGAAAGATAGATTGATGTAGAGAACACCTTTCTCACTATGGAAGGATCTTATTTTCGATTTAATGCACTGAGCTTCGTTGTGGTTTCTTCCATTAAAATGACCCGAGTAGCCCATAATAATACAAAAAGGTGCCCACAGCCGTCCTTTAAAATGCAACATTGGGTCTATGTTTTCTTGGCATGTCCGTCTGACTAAATACGTGCAACTTGCAGAAACACTAAGGTGTTTTCATATTTGTTTTGTCCAGCAGTCCCAAGTAGCTTGCCTGACTATTAAATTTATGATATTGCTCAAAACTAATTTGACATTGTGTGGATCGCCCATGAAAGAGATTACAAAATCAAAAATGTTTCTCTGAAAGCTCCAAGAGCCAGCGATCCATGGATTCGGGTAATTATCCAATCATATCAAAAGATGCACAGTTCCTTTAGATCATAAATATTTATACAGGCTGATCCAGGAGGAATCGTACCAACGTACACAGTGATCTTTGAAAAAAAGGGTGTATTGAAAGCCAGCATACAAACACACTTCTATGTACACAACAATTGAAGGGGTTAGCTCGATTAACATGCGACAAGCGTAAATATCAGTGCAGCTGACAAAGCCAGCAGTTACTGCTATGATGTTGACTTTAGAAACTTGTTGGTGAATCTACTTTCGATATAAACTAAGAAGGTATTTCTTAGGCTAGGCCTGTGCTTTCATCGATCTGTTTTTTCTCTTCAGGGGTTAGCATAGGCAAAGTAGCTCCTTCCCCATCCTCCCCACCCCATCCTCAAAGTAAGGCAATGGAAAATAAGAAGGGTATATTTTATAAAGCATCTTTGCTCAAATTTTGCCTCGTCAGGCTATGGTTTGGTTGCTCATAGAGATATTCTCCATTTAGAATTTTTTTTTTTGATTTTGGAATGCTAGAAACAAAGCAAAAGCTCTAGGGGACTCTGAACACCGCCAAAAACCCTAAGGTTTAGTTAAGCTTAAATTTTGAGGCACCAAATGGCCTAACTAAATGGTATGTGTCTGCATGCTCGAAAAGAATTTGGAGTCAGGTGGCAGCTCAAAACGCTAACACATCAATAATATGATAAAAAGAAACTGGAAACAAATTTTAAAGGTCTTTAGGTAACCTAAAGTGGTGCAACATCATTAGTGTGACCAAAAAATACTACTACTTATGTAGTTCCCTTTATTTGGCATCCTTTTATAGCAAAATCTCACACTGAGTCCTCTTGAAATTTTAGCATGGTGCTGGACGAACCCCTTCATATTTTTTTATCACAGTCAAGAACGAATATTTACACGAAAAGAGGCAAAAAAAAATTAAAACATGTCACGCAATTGATCATTCACTGTCATGACAAGTAACTTCTTAAGAACAAACTGAGCAGGCCCACAAAGTTGACCACTATGTAGATGGTGAAGAAAAGTCTGTCCATGACGCAGGCGATCATCCTCCACTCTCTGATATACTTGTTGCTCTCCTCCTGACTCTCTTCATATGCATACTCGTCGTCCAACAGTTCGCGGATGGAGCTGACCTGATCACACAGACAATTGAGGTACCATTAACCACTGTAGGTTATAGACTCCTTCTTCGATAAAAATAGGTTGTTATCAGATATCTTAGGAAGATAGTAAAAAAAAATTGTCCTTTGGGCAGGTTATGCAGAATAGGTCCAGATTTGTGAACCAAACTGCAAATTAGATATTTAGATTGCATTCTTTCCTGACTTGTAAACTAAATGTTTACGCACATTATTGTGAAGACAGCTTTCGAGTTAAGACATAATACTTAAATGAAGTATTATGCAAAATTGTAATGCCACAGTAACAGTTTTATATATTACAGAGATGAATTTGGTAACTTGCACAGATACCATCCTACCACATTGTCTCTGCCTATTCTGCTTATTCTCTTTATTTGTCTCATGTATTTGGTGGGGAAATGGACAAGAGGTGATATCAAGGCTCCCATTGACGAAATATTTTTTTTTCAGGAAATTTCTTCTGCTGCAGTAACTTTTCTTTAGCAGCATACTGTGCCATCAAACTGATGGATAAAGCTTACCTCGTCCACCAGCATGGCCTCCTCGCTGGTGGATGCTGAGGCGGTGGCTGAAGCTGAGGACGATGGGAAGGCGGTGGATGTGGAAGGCTCTGGCTCACAAAAGTCACTGGTGACGTCCTGACAAAACAATAAGAACAAGAGCGTCATGTGTGTTTGTGTGACCAAGGACGGATTAGCTTGTTGCAGGCCTTAGTATAAAAAATTGCAGAAAGGGCTTTTTTAACATCGGAAAAAGGACAATAGATCCTTAGGAGATGTGGGGCTCTTTATGTCCTCTGAGATTCCCGGGTCGTGCCTATCTTTAGCACGGCAATGTCGTATGGTGACAATACGGGTAGTGAAAGTGACAAAAATTATGTCTTCATGACAATGAAAGACGGCTCAATGAAACGACAAAAATCAGGGTCGATATAAATGTTTATCATGAGGAAAGTTATCATCTATGGCGAGATATCAAGTAAACTTTGTAAATATTTACAATAATATATGTTTGAGGCACACGTCAGATGCTCCAATCAGAGAGTAAACTGAATAAGTCCTTGACATCATTTTGGGAAAGTGATATGATTTTTACCAATCATAAATAAATCTGTAGGATGGGCAAAACTGCTGAGCCATTTCAATGAATGATTAACTGCTACTTCCACCCTCTCAATACGCCAAATGAATTGCCAAAGTACCTGGAATGCACCATAGTCCCTTATCTCACTCCGGGAGTTGTTATGGCAATCAAGCAAATGTATCTTAGCAACGAGTGTCTCCGGATCTGACTGACTCCTGACACTTGTGACGTAGGTGGACCATGTCTTCCTCGGTGTGGTTGGCTGCTTCTGGCTCTCAATGATGACCTCTCGCACACACAAAATCCGGGCTGCCCCGTCAATGACACACTGTTGACAGTGGAAATGAAAACAGAAGAAAAAAAAACAACAGTATTTAGTTGATTGGGTCAAAAATATACGTCACGACACCACAAACCCAGTTATTGGTGGTTGAGGCTTTCATCTTTAGCTGACCTAGGGTGAGCTAACTCTTGGGCATTCCATATTTTTCTCGGAAATTGCATGGTTTCCTCCCCTTACATTTCACACGTAACGAAACCTGACATGACCATAATAAGAGCTGATAAATAAAAATTCACTCTTTTTTTTTTGGTCACTGCTGGTAACTATTTGAAACCTGCAGAAGTTATATTTGTGTGGTCTATTAATGCCACGCCACTCCGTGTCGTCTGTTTTTCCTCTCAAGCATTCCCTCGCATTCTCCTGCTCGTTCCTGAAGTGCCGTCAGATTCAGTAATTAACATGGTGCAGTGGTCTAGTGTCTGAGTGGCAGAACTAATCAGAGACTTCAAAAAGTGAATTTGTGAAATTTTCTTACCGAGCGTAGCCACCTGGGTGCCCTGTTGATGCGAACGCCTCTGAAGTACATGTTAGCAACCACACAGGCCAACACGGTCGAGAGCGTTATCATAATCATGCTGAGGCAGAAATAGGCGCCTGGAGACAATACAAAAGCGAAAGTTCAACAAAAACTAGTATAAATCTAAAAGAAGAAAGGACACAAGATTGGACACAGACACAAGAAAAACTGCAGTATTTGTTTTTGGAGAACGTAGAAAGAATGAGTAGCTCAGGTGGAAAAGTAAATCTGAAATGGCGGTAGCTGGCCCTCTCTGGTAGAGGCACCGACAAACCCTAGACAAAAAATCATAAAAACGACCAAAGTTCCCCCTTCTGTACAGTAAGGTTCTCTAAAAAAAACAGTGAGCAAAAAATAAAAAAAAATATCGAGAAGAAGTGATAGGAAAGGCAAACAAGGAAATAAAGCTGATGTAAGAAACTGATCAAACAACCAATGACTTGGACGCTGAAGATAAATAAGCTTCTCCTTTCAGTTTAAAGGTCAGTGCAGATCAATACTTAATACCATCGAAAGATCCCTAGTATCTACAGGGACATAATTAGACTTCTCCCTAAATGGATCCACCATAACTGACCCCCTAAGTCTACACAGAAATCAATAGGTTGTTTCCCTTCTTTCCTCTTTACTTATCTCCTGCTCTTTCTATTCTCGACTTGAGGGGACGGTTCCATTGATCTACGTAGGCATAGACTAGATTCTGGATTTCGAATTATTCCCGGCCGGTGTCGGTATGACTGAAAGGATCATCTGTATTCGCCCAAGTTTAGAGAAATGTCGTTTCTTTCTGACATGGACAACTATGGGAAGAGATGAGCTTTAGAAGAATTAGCATTGTTAAGACAGCCCGCTGTCCTTTAAATAAAACTATCCTCATGTTCGTCAGTGAGTGACATGTTCAGGGAGTCTAAGCAAGGTTTAAGAATATAAAATGAGGCCATGAGATAAAACGGACAAGGCAGTAATGGGAAAAGTGTGCTTTTGTTCTTTGTCTTCACTTTACTAAATGAGATAACTAGTCAAGAAGTCAAGTTCTATTCATGTAATTTACTGATTACGGAATATTTTGCATCACTGTGTATTGATCATTTCATTAGAATGAAAACGTCATTTCGATTTTTGCGGTAACGCATTATAATGAAAACAGGCTATAAGTTATCGCGTGAAGCTTTACGTGACTAATAACAATATTCAGGCACCCTGTGCAGCCTCTTTACTTGCAGAGATGGAAAGAACAATCTGTGTGCTAGTTTCCATACTACACGATATCAGAGTTTGAATTTTACGGTGTAAGTTCCTCTGTGTCTCTAACCCAGAGCCAGTCTTGAGTGCAAATAATTGACAGTTCAAAGTGTCCATGAGCTTACCGGATCTATCATCTCGTGAATATTGAGGTATCAGGTTGAATGAGATCCTCTGTTATGGAATGACCCATACCGAGGTTTACAAGGTTTAACAAGGTTTATTGGGGGGGGGGGGGGGGGGNGGGGGGGGGGAAGCCCAGACCACAAGTGGTATATGGGCACACATTATGAGAACGTTGTAAATGCACGTGACTGAACAATGCATAGTGAACATGTGTGAAGTTAGTAGCTGTAGTACTTAAAATGTCCATATGCTGTCCCGTTGCATGCTGTATTTTGCCCATGTACTACGTCTGTGCTTATTCCTAATAAACTTGTTAAATTTGTTATAACAAATGAGAATACAGATAAGCATTCCATTTATCACCTCAATCTATGTTGCTACAGTAAAGGGCACACATATGAACTAATTAATTAATTAATGACAAATTATATGTATTTTCTATCAGTATTACGATACGTATTGTATTTTACGTGGAATGAGCCAGTCTGCCCGGCAAGGCGTAGTAAATACGGATCAGCAAGTGCTCAGAGGTCAGGTGTTCCGTTCTTGATTATCTGAGTGATCAGAATAATACACAATTTCGCATGGGTTGATCAGAGTTCCTAGGAGACTCATAACTCACGAGGGTCCTGAATGTGTCAGTTTATATCTTAATCACAATAAATCGTTCGTGTGGAGGCATAACGTTGTATTCAACAGAGATGATGGTTGGGCAAATAATGGGATAGCATACAAGCTTTTAATTGGAATCAAAGGAGTAAGAACCTAATCCTTCAAATTGAATTGCTCCGTCCTTGAGTTTTTGACCTCATTCATTAATAGAAGAGTGGGTTGTTTTGTTTTTCATCTCACGGCACAGTCCTGCATTCTTCATACTCTCCCAAATTTTGTGGGCAATATATCAGAACACTTCCGCCTAGAGATTGGTCTAGGTTTAGGGGCAGAGTTAGGATTAGGGCTAGGGTTAAGAAAGAGAAAACATACCTGCAACAGGCCCTAGACATTATCATTGTCTAGGAACTCTCTCGTGTGTACTTTCTCTTTTTTAATCCTGCCCCAAATTCTAAGGCAAGTTCTGGGCTAGAGTGTCCTATAATACTACCCATGAAGATGAACGAGATGCCAGTGTATGCCTACGTATACATGATTTGAGGGCAGTATCGCGGGACTCTTCCAAGGGCTTACGCTGATGGTTAGAGCTACTGGTCGAACCCCAGAAGTGCGCAAATTTCGTAAACGCTCATGCACCCTCTATCCCGAAAATGTCATCCAAACCGTCTAGTTTTTGTTTTTTTTCACAAATTAAAATTTGCATATAAACAAATTTACAGAATAAGATTTATCCTACAGCACGGACATGAAATGGATTATGAAAAGATCTCACAAGAAAGGATTTGTGACAAAACATGTTTTCTTTAATTCAACTTGGAAAGAGATATGTAGACAAACATGACATGAGTTAATCAAAGCAGTCACATAGGCCTAGTTATCTCAGGAGCATAGCGAGGATGATTTTTTTTTGGGTCTAATCTGGCACTCACATCAAACCAGCTGTCTGACTAGCGTTAAGATTTCGCATAAGACAAGATATTTATTACGAACTGCCATTTAATTATAATTGTCGTTAACCTATCTGCATACATAAAGCAAGAGGAACGACGATTAAATGAATGTAGTTTTGCGAATGTTCTTTAATAGGTGTTCATTGTCCCATTTGAGACAGAAGCTCTGTCACTCGTAATACCGCATAGTTTATGAGAAAGAGCCAGGTCTGGCAACCCTGAGAAAAACTCGGGAAGCCGTTCAGGGAAAGGGTCTTACCGGTCTGGCGTAAAAAGGAAAAAATAACAGCACAGCGAGCAGTCTAGTTTTCCCTCAGATTACTTGCCGCCTTTTTTTTTAATTTTAGAGGCAATACGCTGTGCATATGGGAGCGCTGAATCTGTGAGATAACGTATGGTTTTCAGATTATCGGCGAGCAAAACTAGCTAACTGTGACAAAGTCATATTGTCAATGCTTGTAAACAACTTGTAGGTGAAATAGTATAAGTGTGATGTTTGAAAGTTTTACAGATTATATCAGATTAATTAAATTGTATTAGATAAATACGACATTATATCAGTAATCTCAGATTACGCCCCCTGTTACCTGCATAAATTTCCTTGAACGCATACTAAGGATTTTATGATCACAGTAAAATCAGCGTCTTCTTTCTCATCAAACATGCAAGAAACAATAATGTAGCACGTGATGGTGGCTAACGGACATTGACAAGGACCTATTTACATGGAATGGTCTCTTACCCTCCATGGAGACTCATTACTAACCAGGCTTCCAGCAAGCGGTCAGCTTTATTCCTTTATTAATATCTGATGGTACCACTGGACTGAGACGACTGTTGTAAATAATAGATGAACGAGTAGCGGCACTCGGACCTAATGGTGAACCGAATCAGATTAAAGAAAGTGGGTACAGGGAAGTCAGTGCTCTAGTTAAGGGGTCGATCCACTGGATATGCTGTCAGGATCGTGCAAAGATAAGGGTAGTAGTCTAATCAGATCTCGTGCAAAGGCCACAGTAGTAAATCTAATTGCAGAAGAACTTGTATTAAGGTGATCGTTTACTCGTTACTCATAAATAGTGGTCACTTCTGACAGGTAATCTCTCCCTATAGAGGCTATTTCTTTAACTGTGAAAAAAAACCTCTTAGCTGAGGTATCAAGTATTTGCTAGGTCGGAGACCTGGGCGCGATTAAAAGAGAAAGCCATATATTCAAGCGCGGAAAGGCCTTTAAATTTTGAGGTCGGGCTCGAAATCCTTGAAGAGCCCTCTCGAGGTTATACAGTAGCCAATTTGCAATCACCGTATATATTAACAAAAAAACAACTTATATTTATTGGGACACATAGAGAACGGGGGTGGTTGTGTAAAGCAAATGGTCTCTATATGGATTTTAATAAAAAGTACAGGAAATAAGAACCGAGTCAACTCGGCAAGTGGTCGCAGTCTAGAGCCCAATAGCAATTTTTCTCATACGGCATTTTCTCATATTTCACAAAATCTCGCTCCACAGTGCAAGGGCTACAACAGTCTGTAGGATTTTAAAAGCATAAGGGACAAAAAGACCGAAACGTCCAAATGACGACGGAGAGCCAAAGAGAGGGCAATGTCGTGCTTCGCCGCATGCATTGGGCTCGTTCCCGCGGGGATTTCCTTTAAGCTTGATAAGATTAACTCATGCTACAGTGAGTAACGAGGGTGATGAACCCAGGCTCACGGCACGGAGCTGTAATGATGGCAAAATAGGCGAGGACATCATGTTGGATCTGGGAAGCAGATCATAGTGTTTGGCACGATAACATGTAAAAAGAAAGTTGATTATTCAGATTATGATTTTTATACATATCGTCCATGTTGGTTGACGTATACAGTCATATTCAACAAAGTAGGTCACATTGTAAACTCGGTAAATTTGTGATCAGAATTTTAGTGCAGTTCTAATGTCAATATCAGAATTCATAAGCAAACTTGAGAATTTAATAACGTAAGTTATAAGGAACTAGATCTCATCTTGCCAATGAAACAAGCGATCCCGTTTTGTCTGGAGCTCATTTGAGTGTCCAGAAAAAGAAACGCATATTCTATTTCTCCGATGTCTCTCTATTTCTTATTACGATGTGAAAGAGTGGGGAAATGTTTTATGGGTTGGTCTTTGTATTTGATATGTTAACCAGTTAGAGATTGGAAAGTGCAGTGTGATTCTTTTAAAGAAAAGATTTATCCTTTTGCGTGCTTTCCCTCCATTTTTCTGTCCGTCTCTGTGTAGGACTCTGTTTCCTCATTTTTCTCCCTTCAGACTCAATTAATATCGTCTTTGCTCGGTCTCCCCCTCCAGACAGGTTGTTCCCATTAATTTTTCATTCTCCTGACTCTCCTGCTTTTAGAACTCATCCTCAAAAGATTTAAAAGGCAGATTCTGTTTCAATTTCAATTTATTTTAATCGATCTTAGGTTACATTAATTTGCATCTGCAATGGTTTGCCATTATGGCTCTTCTGATATGCAAGACAGAAAGCGACGCGTTTTGTCAAGATCCTAGTTAGCCTTCCACCAATCAGCGTGCGTAAATTCAGGGATGTGTCAGCTTCTTTGAATTTGTTAGGAAATTTGCCGGACTTCTGGGGTCCGACCCTTAACTTCAGCATAGCTCTTTGGGGGGGGATTCTGTAATACTGTTGTCCCTAAATCATGAATAGATCTGATTCTTGACAACCTGCTTGACACTGACACCTGTTTCATCCGATTGTTTGATCTCCTTAATAGGCAATCACAGGATACATGGGCAATATCACAGGACACTCCCGTCAAGAGCTTGATTTAGGGCTAACTGTAAGATTAGTGAACGCACACATGAGAGAGTTCCTGGACAATGATAATGTCTAAGGACTGTCCAAAGTTTGCTTTTTTCTTCTTTAATCCTACCCCTAACCCTAAACCTAGCTTCAGGTGAGAATATCCTTATACACTGCTCACGAAATTTGCCAGAGTTCTAGAGCCAACAAAAGTGCAGTGCCATCTGCAAAAAAACCCAGCCTTCTGTTCTTTTTTTTTAACCCTTAATTTATTATACCTCACCCAGCTTCAGGACGCACTGTGCTCGCTCTATTTTCATTTCTCTGATCTTAATATTCCGCCTGTTATATAAAATGAATATTGGATTCCTCCCCCCTCCGCGATCGGTTTGGTCCCCTAATCGATGCTCTCACCGACACAACAATTTGCTGATAAGAAGTCAGGCGGGTACATCTTTCTTAAAGGAATGCCACCACGGAATGAGACATTGGTTCCTCTTCTTTGGCTTCCAGGGTCTTTGAGTACATTTTCATTTTAAGAGCAGCTCGGGGATTAAGGGGAGAGGGGAAGAGAAGAGAAGACAGAAAGGCATAAATGTGGGACCAAAATTGCTGAAAGGATGTTCCCTGCATAGTTCAATATTAACCCAATTTCGCCCTTGGAGTCTGAATGATGAAAATCCTACGATTTCGCTACTGATCTATGCCATAAATAAACTTTCAGCAGTGATTAGTTCTCGGTTTTCTTCATGTGTGCCTCCCCATTGCCCCTCAACACATACGCACTCACTCACACATTTAACACAGGTTCAACAGTAGCTTTACTGGATAAATTTTGCATGACATTTCGACGTCTTGCAACTGAACTACAGACTATCTATTCCCTCCATGCCTTTCCATCTCAGAACATGACTTTTCAATTTCTTCTATTCAGGGACTCCAGAATGAAATGAGATGAAGTGCTGACCGGCCAGAACAAAGCAATCTGTCTTGAGCTAGGCATAGCATTGCACTCTTTAACGTCCTTGAGTTGCCGCTGCATCACGATGGAATTCTTAAACGGCTTTTCAGGATCAACGGATATTTTTACCCGCTGTATTTCAGAAGAAAATGACCGAGATTGTGAAGAAGTTAAGTCTCTAGAATATAACATGATATGATGATATGTGTGTCCAGTAGCGTTTTTTTTTGTGCTTCAAGCTTTCTGACCAAATTCTTGGGGTGAAGGCCAAGTCACAATATTTCTAATGTTATAACTTCGGGAAGTAAGTTAAATGTGGTATAGTGTCATTGCAATTCGCGGGTTTCCTGTCCCGCTAGGTTGTCCCGCGGTGAACTGATTTGTGTCCCTCTTGAATGGTTAAATTCACAGTTCTTCAATTTTGTTTCCTTTTTCATGTTGAAGTTCAAGACGAGGGTTGGGTGATACACGCTTTCCTCCTAAACAGTGTTTCATATTTACTAAATATGTCGATTCACTTCAACGTTTCCGAGTGTTTCCGGCACAAAGACTCGCTTACTTAAAGCTGTCATTTTTCTTTCGAATGAACAGAGGGTATGTTCCCTATCCAAGTTTTTGTTACCAGATGGAGGTTCACACTCAGACAACATGACATCATAGAAAGTGGAATTCTATTTTCATGCTGTACCACGTTACTCGTCAAATGTTAGTGATTTTGAGGAGGTGATATTCACGTCATACTGATTACTTTCCACACAGGTATTGAATAATGGTAAAGGGATTCATTTGTCTGTTTGCCTTCTCTTTCGGTCATATTTATTTAAGATTTAGTATGAAATGTGTAGCTTTTAATGATGGTCAAAATTTTCACAAGACTGCTGGGCTATATTCATGAGGAGGCCTTGCGACGGGGGTCAAAGTTTGCCTGTCAGAATGGAGATATCGTCAAAAGGCATCTACGTCATCGCAAACATAGCCACTATTTTATATCTGTTCCTACGGCGAAATTAATAGAAACAAGAAAATGTATACAGCAAAATCAAGAACAAAGAAACGACAAGAAACGACAGATATATTTACATAGTGCCAAGATATTTTATCTCACCTATGAGAGGTATTGATGTTGCAGCCCTGGGTGTGTAGTCGGCGAGCAACAACAGCAGGACAAAGAAGGCAAGGAATATGTTCATACCTGAAATACAACACATGTAGAAAATGCATTGGAGCATTGGGAAGCATTATCAGGAGAGAGAGATATAGATAGATAGAGAGAGAGAGAGAGAGAGAGANACACACACACACACACACACACACACACACACACACACACGCGCACGCGCACACACACAGACGCATATACACATTCATGAAAGCAAAACATACAGAGAAGCAATAAAGCGTTGAGATCCACTGTCATTCTACATGAAGCAAAAAAGCTACA
The DNA here is from genome assembly GCA_033807755.1 of Ellobium chinense. NCBI lineage: Eukaryota > Metazoa > Mollusca > Gastropoda > Ellobiida > Ellobiidae > Ellobium > Ellobium chinense. The sequence goes on from JAWQUT010000005.1 coordinate 2,801,564, forward strand.
TGACACTAAGCTTATAAAATCAGTACAGAAACTATAGAAAAGTCTGTTATTTTCAGTAATTCTGCTATTTTTTAGCATAGCTCTGAACGGTTCGGATAGATTTGAATATGAACTGAGCTAATTTCCACCCGTCTGTCCGTCCATCCATCCTTCCGTCCGTCGATTAGTTCGTTCGTCCATCTGTCTGTCCGTCCTTAGGTCCGTCCTTAGGTCCGTCCTTCTATCCATCAATCCATCCATCCATCCATCCATCCATCCATCCATCCATCCATCCATCCATCCATCCATACCCAGCTGTAACTTGGCTGGTGACTCCGGTGGGACCCAGAAAATGACCATTGTTAGCAGAGACAAGAGACCACAGGGCAAAATCAAGATGAAAGTGTAAAATGCGACCTTTCTCTTCAATTTCAATCTGAAAGAAGAAGATACTAAAATATTAAGGACATGAATACCGTTAAAAAAAACAACATAAATCAGTTTACGGGGGGACAGCCCAACCCGCACCAGAAATACCCACAAACTGCATTGATATCATTCCAAAAGTAACAAGATCAGAAATATCATGGCCTTCATCAAGCTAACTGTTAACGTAGAAACATTTGATAACTAGTCTCATTTTTTAAAAAAAGGCAAAGGTCTCACTAAACTGGTCATAGATAAATAGTCTATTCCTCTATTAACTTACCCATTTCGATTTACTTAGCCACTCGGGGTGTTTCAGATTTTTCCAAAGCGTTGTGTTGGGTAACGCCTAAATAAATGAGGTCTTGCAGTTCGATAATATTGACTTTTATTAGTACAGGCTTCCCTGAGCTATTGTTTGAGGAACACGTTTAAAGAATAAATAAATGCTTATGTCCGTCTCCTCGTCCTTTTTCATTGGATAGTTAATTAAAATTGGCAGCACTACAGTAGTCTTTTAGGAAGTCCTGTAATGAGATCATGCATCAATATGTCAACCTGTGTAAAGGAGTCCTGTCCTGAGCAATGCGTAACACAAGCCAAAGATCATGAAGATTAATAAAAAAAACGTTGTCTTTACTATACGAGGCAGGTAAGGCTATAAGGCTGTTCTTTGCATGGCTTAGATACGTGTAGAGAATGAGATGAAGGAACGAACAAGCACGAACAAAGACAGACAGACAGACAGACAGACAAACAGACAGACAGACGTGCACACACACACACACATACACACACACACACACACACACACACACACACACACACACACACACACACACAAACAGGCAAAGGGAATTAATTTTATACATTTCATTCATGATTATTCATACATACATGAACACAGCAGCACACAAAGTACATTATCACAAACCATATCTATATCACAGTCATTGTTAGTCGCCGCAGAGCAGCGCCTGGTTTCTTCCTGGCTCATTCACAGTGTCTTTCCCATGGATACCACATGCACAACTAAATCGCCTATCCGGGAGTCGAACCCACAAACACAAAACCTTATCACAAAGTCTTCAGTTTATGAGAACTACATCACAGCTTTGCTACCTCTTAATTGATGAGCGTTTTCCCAAAACTCAGTAAATGCGCTTTCGTTGAAAATTGAGTTGGTGGTATAGTCAGACATTCTTTTCTGTGGTAATTCATTCAAAACTTAACTGAGCTCAAAATCTGCAAGCCTTCAAATTTTACGTCATTTAACAGTAAATAAAAAAAATATGTGTGAAGAGCAATTACCGTTATATTATTTCCCTTTATTTCAAAAATAGTCAGAAATCACACACAGAGTTTTCGAAATTGGCTCTTCACGTTTACTGTGGTTTTGAAACTTTATTACAATGTTTATGCCAAATATTATTGAACTCTTAACTATATATACGTAGAACTCTATAGGGTCATTTATCCTGCACTGGCATCGCTTTCCCTTTTTTTTCATCGGTTCAGCCAAAATAGTGAACTTTTGTGGGACCTCTCTTAAAATGAAATGTCTGTCCTTTGGGACTTCATAAAACAAAGAGCCGATGAGAAAAGCTGTGGCCAAAAAGATCACTCACAGGGCTGATGTATCTAAAGAAAAAGCTAACCTCTCCTCTGTCTCTTCTTTTTCTTTTTTTTTCCTTCTTCCTCTTTTTCTCCTCTTCCTCCTTCTTCCTCTTCTTCCTCTTCCTCTTCTTCTTTCTACTTCATGGCATTATTTTTTTTTCGCATTACTGAGGGACATTCACTTTAGTCCATTCGTATCGCCATCTCGTATCTTTTAACATTTTTACATTTTTAGCCGATTGTCTTTTCCTTGATGTCCTTTACGCATCTCTCGTTCAAGCGCAAGGATGTAAAACTGTCTGAACATGGAAATAGAATTAACATTACATATTCCCATTCCAACTGTGAAGAGGAAAGAAATGCAAACGGAAAGACGAAACAAAAAAAAAAGGCCACAGTGTACGAGAGACAGAAAAGATGTAAAGCGTGCAAAGCAATTTGATGATGAGCTTTGAGAACGTTCCTTCCAGTTGATTACCATCCCATAAGCTTTTCAACGTGAATGTGAACAGAGAGAAACGTTTAAAGTCTCATCCTTATAATAGTACAAGCTTGTACAGGCTTACCCGGGAAGCCTGCAGTAGATAGTTTTGTCTGCTAAAACTACGCTGCTAAAGTAGAATAGGCAAATGGAAATTTGCGTATTATGAGGTTCGGTACATTCTTTCCTGCATTCAGTTTTAGTCCCAAAAAATTATTCCCATGATGCACTTAATCACTCAGATGACAAAGGAAATGGTGTCATTTTTGTGAGTAGAAGGTGCAGTCTGTGACACACCGTTTACGCTATTGTCTGTTAAGCTGGACGTCTATATATTAGACATTAAAAAAAGTCTAGACTAGAGACCTTTAGTCCCTAAAGTGTCCGTACATTTCCACGGACTAGTAGGCCCTAGATTTGGAGGATTTAGTGATAATGCACGGGTGGATGGAAAGGGGGGGGGGGGGGGNGGGGGGGGAATTTTCTGCAGAGATTCAAATTGCTAACATCAAACACTACGTCATTAGATACCAACAGAATCGCATATAACTTTAACCTCCTCAGCTTCATGTAATCCAAACGGATCTTTGACCGGCATCACTTAGGTACTGTACATTAAAAGTTATGAAGATTTCAATAACTGCAGCTGGATAAAGAAACATTCCAACGAACTAGACAGATTTTCTCATCGGTTTGCAATTCGTTATCTTTTAACTGCTAGTCCGGACAGGACTTTCGACAGTACTGACCCGATCCAATATCTCCGGATGTTCCTGTCAGATAAGAGAGTAAAGGCATTCTCCATGCCATTTCTCAAATGCGCAAACACAATTTTTTTTTTTGAGGAAATAAATTTAATATGTGTAGGTAAATCTGCACAGTCAATTGTGTGATCGCGCTGAGTAAGTCCCTAAATTTCGAGACCCAGAGAAAACTTAATATGTTTAGAGTGAAAAAATTGGGAAACATGTCGCATTTTATTATGATAGTGCTTTTGTCCGTGGGTAAAGGGACCTAAAGATCTGGACTAATGCAGGAATCATAAACCCATGTGTTGCATAACAAAGACACAGAAATTCGCAGCTGAGACCTACGAAGACAAATCGTTACGAGCTATCCATTAGAGCTTTGGTGGTTTGCGAAGAAGATGGTGGGACCACGCTTTTCTGAACACGAATGTTGTCAGTAAACCTAATGGGCAACAGTTCCCTATTTGCCGTGCTAGAAATTTAATGAACATGTTAAGGAAAGTGGAACAGAGGAGTGTATCATCTATTGTGAGTCAAGTTTAAGTTGAAGAAGTATAGGACAAGGCTGTGTAATCCTCAATATATTATTTAAAAAACGGCCTTTCATATATTGAACATGTGAAAGGAATAAAGAAGAACTCTAATAATTAAAGGAGACTTAACTCCCAGTTCATAGACACAGCTGAAGCGGCAGATGACATGATAATTACCAAATTCCCAATGTTGCGAAAGGGCTATCGCACTGAGATCGGCTTACTCAATCAATACTTTTCAGTAATTTGGAATGAATGTGAGAGGATCACATTCTGGTCGACTCACTTACTCATTACCACACAGAATAAGCTTTTGTAATGTGCTGAGACTTCAAAAATTGGACTGATAGAAAAATCTCAATGTGGAAAATGAAACAACGCTAGGTCATCAGAAGAGAAGCCTCTTCATTGCGCAGTCAGATAAATGCTATATAATAACGTCCAAATACGGATTTACTTTGTAGTGCCAGCATTATAGAGCTTTCACAAGCAACTATATCATAAGTAGATTTTTTTGCAATTTTAGATCTAAACCTATACTCCCCAGATCGGATGAATGAGGCACTCAGATGAACCTCCCAAGAATTTGTCAGAAAACGGTGAACGAAATATGCTTTCGCAATGTGCTGAGACTTCAGAAATTGAATTGGACAGATGGGAAACTCTCACTGTGGAAAGTAAAACAAGAGAAAGTCATCAGAGGAAAAGCTTCCTTTGCCCAAAAATCAGTGTATCGACCCTTCATAGTGTCTTACACGCCAATGAAGCCGGCCACACTCAGGTCATGATCCTTGGCGCTCCTCTGTTGTTACTGCCTTACAAATTGCTTTAGGAGTAAGCCAAATTCGCCATATCCGACTCTGTGACCGTATGCATAATCACTGTGTTAGTTAACGCAATGCGGTAACCACAGTTAACTCTCAAAACGTTAATGATATTCATTGTAGTCAAGGCAACACGTTAACTAAAGCATGGATTATGCAAACGGCAATTGAGTAAGATGGGACTGACTTGGAAATAACCAAAGTACTAACGTGAAAGTCATATCTGGGTAGAAAGTGACCAGAGTACTCACGTGAAAGTCATATCTGGGTAGAAAGTGACCAAAGTACTCACGTGAATGTCATATCTGGGTAGAAAGTAACCAAAGTACTCACGTGAAAATCATATCTGGGTAGAAAGTGACCAAAGTACTCACGTGAATGTCATATCTGGGTAGAAAGTGACCAAAGTACTCACGTGAATGTCATATCTGGGTAGGAAGTAACCAAAGTACTCACGTGAGAGTCATATCTGGGTAGAAAGTGATCAAAGTACTCACGTGAATGTCATATCTGGGTAGGGCTCGGGACAGCAAGTATAGTACTTGACATTCTTAACCCCGACGTTCTGGATAACGTCCCACTCGTTAGATTGCATGAAGTCTGTCATGTCCATATTCCGACTGCCTTCTGAAACACAAACAGGCAGAACTACAATGTCAGTCTTTCAATGGCAATCACAGAGTATCTAGAGAGTAATTACAGAGTATATGTATAAATACATAGACTAAAGATGGATATACAGAGCGTGTAAAATGGGGAATGTTGTTTTGAAGTAGAATTAGAAACTTATGGAGATCTAGGAAGAAGTAGAGAACTATAATGATGATGACGATGACGATGTGATGATGATGATATTAATAATAATAATAACAACGACAGCAACAACAACAACAACAACAACAACAACAACAACAACAACAACAACAACAACAAAATATAACTCATGACAAGATTAAATCGAAATGTAGTCCAGTGTCTCAGGCTTATCAATGATTCAGAGAAGAACAGACGCAAATCAACGGTAACGTTCTCCAGAGAGCTAATCTGGCAACTCTGTTATTCTATTATCTCCCTTCTCTTGAGATCGTTGTGGGTGTTGAGAAAATTATGCTGCCGTCCGAGAAAACCCTGAACAGTTAACACGCCAAGTTTGCTCAGGAATATCTGTTAAATTATGTATTATCTAAGGGGGAAATCCCTTGCATTTGGTGTCAAAAAGTGGATTCGGTGTTGCGCTGTTTTCCCTGACACACTGCTGACACAAAATGGTATGAATGTGTTTCGTGAACGTTCATTATATTGTATGAGCACTTAGTTTTGATGTCGATAAAGAGCAAGCAAGCATCACAGCAAGACCGTAGCGTTATTCACAGTCAGACTGATTCATCAGTCAAGTGTGGGTGGTAGTCACCCCTCTCCCCCTCGCACATTTTTTTTTCTTTATTAACATGTCAAATTTCGATTTCGAAGTATTCGTCAGAAGCTGTTTGACTTGAGGAATCGCCTCAGTGAGACACCGACACGATAAATTTTACATCCCCGTGAGTCTGCATATCATCTTCGTATCCTGACATGACGTCTACAGGAGGAATTATTTGTTTTTAAATGCGGAGCGATATTAGAAAATTGTCATGCGGAATGCCATTTCAGGTACAGTTAATATGCAGCTGATCAGTTGTGGCAAAAAGAGAAAGCAGGTACATGTATATGATTATCGTCACCCACGAACATAATCAAATCCTGTATATCAATTTTTCTTTATCCAGCTGACAAAATGTCAGTAAACCATCCAAGGATAATTTCCTCAAATGAAGAACATCAGGAATGACTTTTAAGAACAGTTCATGGTTGAACTGATGTACTGAATTTCATTACGATTGAGTTCGCCGAAAAACGTTACTAAAATCTTCTCTGGGCTAGGCTCTAAAAGCGCTGGAGGTCTTTATGGGTAACTTATTGGAGCCATAAATAGTTTACTCTAATTCTATCAACTGATAATAACATAGTATGTCTTTAAAATGATGGGGCTACAAGTTGATATTATATTATTATTAATATTATATTATATTATATTATTATTATCAACTTGTAGCCACATCATTCAAAAGTATATATTGTTATGAAGTTGTAGCCCTGACTTTGAAATGATCGGGCTACAACTTGATAATGACATCATATGCCTTTGAAACGATGGGACTCCACGTTAATAATTTGCTTTGGAAATGAACAAAACTACAAACTCTTTAAAATGATGTTGTAATACTTGGTGGACTGCTTTGCTCGAGTACAATGAACTCACCTATAAAATCTATGTTGAGCATATCGCCGTTGTATGTCCACGAACCAAACTTGAGGTGACAAGTCTGTTCGTCAAAAGGAAAGAAGAGGGTGTCGAAGGCGCAAGAACTGTTGAGGATGGCCTGGGGCATCCACAGAAGATGACCGGTGTACTCCACCACCACCAAAGCCTCCCTCTGTTCTGACAGGCGGTCATCTGCGCTGGAATAAGAAGGTGCCAGTGTCAGAAATATAGTGTATCAGTGAAAAT
>JAWQUT010000005.1:2808739-2828802 GCA_033807755.1 Ellobium chinense
GGGGGGGGGGGGTTACTGTTTTTGTGAAAATTAAGGGCAAAGCTTATAAAAAGTTTCGAGATGGTGTGACCTCCTTGTTGGATTGACGGATATGTAGGCAAACAGGCTAACTTGGAAATGTGTGTCTTCTTCTGACAGTAGAGTCCAGTTTTGGATGCAGTTCGTCTTCCACAGATCAAACAGGAGAGACCCAAGATACTGGACCATGTTCACGTTATGCCCTCTTCTCTTCTGTGTTTCTCTAATAATTAACATAGTGCAGTTCAAAATATTGTGGATTTTGTCTCACTCCCAGAAAGCTGTTAGCCAAGAGCAATGTCTAGGCCGTTAATAAGAGATTTTTTTTTTCTGAAACTGAGCTGGACTTTCACAGTAAACGCATTTTCCTATTTCACACACTGCATGGTGATACCATAGAAACCTTCCACATGGCGAACAAGTACTGCTTGGCGTTGTTTTAAACAATGCAGTATCAGATTAATTAACCCTGCACATCTTTATGATGTGAAAACCGGAAAAACACAAAGACAGGTCTGCAGTGTATCAGAAACCGATCGAAAGCAATATAACAATTATGCCAGGACAACATTGTCAGAAATTCTAGTATAGATCATGGTTGGGTGGATATATTGATCTTCGGGATGACTGATTAAGCAGTGTATTGATCTGTTGTATTCGTGACCTTTAGATCTGTATTTACAACTTCAGAAACCCCTGTCATTCCAAAAAAGAAGAAGAAGAAGAAGGACAAGAAGAAAAAAAAAGAAGACGAAGGAGAAGAAGAAAGATGAAGAAGAAGAAGAAGGGTATCAAGTAGGCAGCCAATGTTAATGTCTTTTGCTGAAATTATTGCCTTTGAGGCTTGGATTTTTATAATGAAAGGTGTGTTTGGGAGATGGGAGGGGCAAAGTCTGTGACTTAAAGATTGCGGCTCTAATTGCTATAAGAGCACGAATACCCCCCCCCCCCCCCNNNACAAAATCCCACCATCAGGGTTTCATATCAACGGAAATAAACTTCAGGTCATAGCAAGGAAATATGAAAACAGAGGTTGTCAGCGTGTTGTGAAGAATTAAGTAAGTGAAACAGTGAGTACTGATGAATCTACTATTGTTGTTGTTGTTGTTGTTGTTGTTGTTGTTATTGCTTTGCTCCTCCTGCTCCTGTTTACATCATCCCAAGAGCATTTTATTGCTACAGCAAGTTCTCTTGTTTCGTCCTGAGCGAGGACAACACATCCCAAGTGCTGAGCTGTAAATTTCTCTTTTCCGGAACCCGAATCACTCATTCAGGCCTTTATTGGGCCATATATCCCCCTTTTTACTGGTCTTTTCGTCTCTGGGTTACCAAAGAGAGCGATAGTTCTGGACCAAGGATCTACAAGCGACAATTTCTTTCATAGCTTTCATCTAATCTAGATCGTAGTGTAATGCAAATCGGTCAGGTTGGCATTTCAATGAACAAACAACAACAACAACAACAACGCAACAGATAGGCATGATAGGGAAAAGGGGGAAAGGGATGCAAATTAAGAGGTAAAGACATTATTGACAGTAAAGTAAACAATTATAACGTTCTATGAATTAAATTGCTACAGGAAAGTTGTCAAGTTACCTTTGATAGCAAGAAAAGCGAACAAGTCCATCTTTGGAGAACTCAAAATTTACGAAGACTTCTTGCTGAACAGCTTAAAGAAAAAGAAGCCACAGTATTCTGGTCATATAAATAGAGATAATTTCTTAAAAGGACCAATCTTCGAAAGTAGAGTTCTCTCAAAGCTTGGTGGGAAAAGACCTGGGAGGAGTGGAGAAAAGACGTAGAAGACGTCCTAAACGTGGGGATCGTGGATGTACGACGATTGGCAATAAATAGAGGAGCACTCAAAAAACTGTCAGGATCGTTACACTCTGCTACAGGCACGCCACACGAAGAAGAAGAAGAAGAAGAAGAAGAAGAAGAAGAAGAAGAAGAAGAAGAAGACGAAGAAGAAGAAGAGAAAGAAGAAGAAGAAGAAGAAGAAGAAGAAGAAGAAGAAGAAGAAGAAGAAGAAGAAAAACAACAACAACAAGGAGAAGAGAAAAGGATCTGAAAGTAAAAGCTAACCCTGTTGGATGAGCCAGTTAGAAAAGGCTACAGCCGTCATCCTTTGGTAAAAAGACCGACTTGATGCGTCTCTGTCAATTACATAGGGAAACCTGGACGGGCGTGACAAGCTCTGCCCCGGAACATAATAAGATTTGACGGAATTTCTTGAGCTGTTTTTGGTCATTTACGCCTTAACTGGCGTCCTGAGGGAGGAATTTGTTATGAAAAAAGGGAGGCAAGCTGGCATGGGCGAAAAAGAGCTTATTACCATGTGAGAAATTAATAAATTAATGTGAGGCAGACCTCACTGCAGGACAAGCTTTATGGACACGCTGAAAACCTGCGGGCAACAGTTGAGAGGACTGGTCTACGTGTGTAGCCATCGAAAACGAACGAGTAGAAGAAGAAGAAATTAATACTGGCAGAAAGCCAAGATAATACAAGCCATTCATTGTCAGTCCAGTTTTGGCTTGGCTGCATATACTTCACTGTAGGTAGTCAAGTTGTTTGAGGCGTAGGGTCTGTAATTGGTGTTTGCCCGGTTCCTTGGGCAAAGTGCATTGGGCGTGATTGTAAAAGACAATTGGTAACATTAAGAACAAGTACTCCTGGTAATACTGCCTGTAATAAATAATTACAGCTGGCGGCACAAGTTCTAGGTCCCTAATGGATCTAAAATTCCAGACTGTTATGTAATGGGGTAGAAAATCTGCTCTTTGGATAGACTGTGCAAAAACAGTCGTAGAATCGAAAACAGCGCCGGTAAAGCAAGGAACTGCAGTCCTGAATTGCAAGGAGCTTTTTCATTTTTTTAAAGGGCCTAAGTGGCAACATTTTATACAGGCATATGATCTATAAATAACATTCAAACTGTTTATCCCCATTTCAGTACAGACTAGTCTTGGCTTTTTCGGAACTGTCATGTGTTCCGAGAGGAAAGTTTCATTAAACTGTCTGAACGAGGCGTTTCACAAGTAGATTCTTGCATCCTACACTGTAGGTACACATTCTAAGGATTTGAAAGAATGTACGAGAAAGGTTCGTCAGTGCCCTTAAAAGGTTGATCAGCACTATTCGGACTAATAAAAAACGCCAAGCTATCCAAAGAGGAGACCATGATCATCGTCGAAAACAAAGGACATAATAATGTCGCGATCATCATCACTGTGCACGGTTGGCAGTCATTTGAAAAATAAACCTTACAAGTTTTAAAGAAAGATACATTAAAAAAATAATTAAAGCAGTGTGATGCTTAGCTTGATGTGCGACATAGCTCGGAAAAAAAAAAGACTCCAATTAACAACCAAATTAACGTCACTGCCGCCAGCAAGCCAGTTGGCCCAGCCCATCAATGTCCAAGTCCTTTGGCTCTTGCAAGTAATGAAAACGGAAAGCGAGTCATCAGCATTAAATGATACAGCATAAAATGTTATGGGAAAGAAAAACTCACAGCGTGATAGACTAGGAGAGATGTTGCTCCGTACAGTCAACACTTCTATAAAAATGTGAAACCTCGTCGACGCACGATAAGGATTAGCCATTGCTGGACATTTTACGATGTACTCTTCTCGACGCCTGTCACGTTATTTCAGAAAATGACGGGGTATGCCAAGTACTTTGACCGAATTTTTGATTGGTCAGTACTCCTCCAGCCTTCCTCCTGTGGTTGGCTACTTACGCTTTTCCACACCACACACTTCCGAGATGGTTTTTTAAAAAAAAATAATAAGCTATACTATTTTTTTGTTGTTGTTTTTGTTTTGGCCTGGCATTTTGGTAGCGTCGACCTCACGAGATGAAGTTTACCGTGATTTAAACCAAATGCAGTATTCACACACTGCTAAATTCATTAATTCACAGATTCTGAGTTTGTGGCAAAACAAAAAAAAGACATTGCTGTCTTAAGTCATTGTTGTTGCTACGGTTGTTAGGCGCCCCCTACTTATCAAGATTTTCATCTGCTGCCCTGAATATTTGATTAGATCGCTCAGAAAATGTTCCTCAACCCCTACATCTATTTACGTATTTAAGAAAGCAGAAAGTAGTGACAGATAGATGCAGCACTGACGATTCACTGCTGAATGTTCTAATTGCTCTATATATTTCCCTTCCACCTGAAAGCTCATTAAGTAAGTAAACAAGCTTCTTACTATTTCCAAGGATCCATACATATAAGTCCAGCATCCCGCTCCCCTCTACCCACTGCACAAACAATAAATATGCAGCGCATGACATTTCTTAATCTCCCTAGAACATAGATCTCGATCTAACATGTCTGTCTTTTTGATTTCTCTGTCCGAAGGTCTTGTTCCAATATGTAGTAAAGAAGCCAGATTCCATTAGGTACTAGCTGGTGTACAAAGTCAGACAAGTGCTATATATTGCCCAACGACCCATAAGACATTCGTTCCTTTAGTTGATTTCACAATATAAGACGACAAGTAACTGATCGAAAATAACCCTTCTCTCTTCCTCTTGAGCCATAATATAAAACAGTCCGAAAACGGGAAACATCCTGACGCCAAAGGATGACAGCCAGACAACCAGAGTTCACTGGGCTAAATCAAAACCAAGAAATCTAGCCAAGACCTTGGTCTGATTCGTTATCGAGCTATACTACCAAGCACTCGGGCTCTGCTGTCACTCGTTGGGAACATAAGAAATTGAAATCTCATGTTATCCTAATCGCATCTTGATACTGCTGGTAGGAAATTATTACAGCTTGATCGGAGTGCTATCACTGAGTCAAAATGAGAAGGCTTCTCCCCAGACAATACTGTGATGGGATTTCATCCCCCTTCCTCTCTCCCCACATGAATTAATTTTCTTTAACGATATTACGTAATGGATTCAAGTCTTTGGAGGAAATAGAAATATTAGAAAGGATAAGAGAAAAAGAGTAGCGTCAGTTATAAACGCCTAGATGAAATCTATCAACAATCTGTGGGGTTGAATGGTACACATCCAAGTGTATCATTGATGATTGACTACAATATCAAGACTCTTGATTCACAGGCTTGGCACATACAGTAAGCTGCATCACTTTATCGAGAGTAATAGTGCAAGTTGTGCCTCTGTTCTTTATGCCCACAGCACAGTGAACATTCAGCGGCCCATTCGGTTGAAACATCGTAGTAAGCCCTCAATAGCCCTCATATGCACAAATACTCAAAATGCCTAAAAAATGTGACATATTCTGTCCCGATTTTGCACGCGCGCGCGCGCGCACACACACACACACACACACACACACACACACACACATACATATATATATATACACAGAGTAGGTCTTTCCAAATGGGTCGGTGTACACCAACTTTGCAGGCCTATTGCAACCAACCAGGAGATGGTGTTTGCAGCGACTCTTCACTCAACAGCGAGGATCTCAAAAGTTCAATGGTAACGCTATATCTTAGACTGCTTTTTGTTAAGCACAATGTCTACTGAAATGCAAAAAGAAGGAAGTTTTGACCCAGCTAGAATTCCTGAAGAGAGAACGGTCCGATAAGATATGGAATATTTTACTACTAGCCATGTGTAACCATTGTTAATTGAAATGAGATTCAGTGCAACCTTAAATCATGGAATGAATTCGGTGGTAACTCGCTACGTCGTAGATATAGCAAAATACTGAAATACTGTAAACAATTCATTTCGGTGCCCATGTCGCCTCTGAGACTGGGATAGAAACTTGCGCAATTATATCAGCTCAAGTGTCATTACTCTTGTACTAACTGCTCTACGCCATTTTATTCCGTTCCCAAAAACGTAAAATATTACGCACTCACTGTCTTACCGCTGTGAACAGTTGACCACTCCGGCACTAAATGTTACATAAGGGTGAGTTTACGTGTGTGTTGGTGAGTGCAAACACTCATTCGTCTCGTGGACACTTAATGACGTTAACCCATGGAGACCCGACTCCAGGCGGGAACACATCTAATTTATCAGCGCCCGCCGATTCAGGTTTCAATTAAATGTATTGGGGGTGACCGATACATACGAAATCTATGACTTTGGGGCACAGGGGGCGCCCCGTTGCTTAATGGGGTATGTTTTTGCCTAACGCGGCCAGGATTTTGTCAAAGTGATGGATGGCAGTTGATGATTTCACATTATTACTTGGCAAATGTCATTATTCTATTACCAAACTGTTTTCCACTGTGCCTTTGGAATACCAAAGTTTAAGTGAAAAGTCACGCATATGAGATCTGTTTTAAAATAATCAGCTTTGAAAACGGTATGTCCATGGTTACGTGGAAAGATGACCATTACTTATCGTCGGTGTTTAAATATCATTCATGAAACAAGGTCAAATGAAATTTTTGCCACATAATTTTGGGCCGGTTCTGACGACAATATCCAAATAACGTGCAAACTTGAATAGTTTAAACATGTAATAGTTTTAAGGCTATTGGTAGGGTATTTCAAAAAGAGACACACTTTTTCTCCGAGCTTCGTCCATGTGGATCACGAGGTTAAATAAGAAAACAAAGACGAAGTGTGACATAATATAGACATTTCTTTAACCGGTCAACCCCAATTAAGCTCACTTCCGGTTTAAGCAACATAGTGTGGCTGCGTCATCAAATCTCGTTTCCGAAAGTAAAAGATGCATAACCCAATAAAACCAATGTAACAGACCATATTATCAGCAGCCAGCCACATTTCTATTGAAGTGGAAAAGAAAAAAGAAAAGCGAGGGTAATCATTGCTAGTGATGTGGCTTGCGATGGCCTTGACCGTATATATATACATATATATTTTTTTTTTATATTATGCATAATAAGTACTGAATCCTACGAAGGAATCTCACCAAGTCTGGGCTATAAGCAGCTGATCGTGGCAGATATCTTTATCGGCAAATAAAAAGACATATTTAGTGCACAATCATATAGGGAGCTCTCACAGTACAAAAGAGTTCTTGGCATTTAAAATAATAATATTGATAATATTTTTTTATGTTGCACATCCTCGTAACCGTCAAAAAGGTCTTGGTTTCGAGTACCATCATGGTCATTTTGTAAATATTTCGGGAGAGCGTTCTTTTTTAATGTCAGTCCATCTGTCTCCAGAAACATGGGTACGTGATAACAGGTAGTTAAAGCCTATCTTCGAATGCTTGTAAATCAATAATTCCTGCAAAAGGCCAGCGGCTTTGTATGCGCCTAAGGAAGTGACATAGGTATCAACTGATCTGCCTGGCTGAAACAGCACACCCTATGTGAATTTCTTGTGAGCTGATATTGCTTGAATACGAGACTTGTAAATTTTATTATTACCGTGAGTATTATTATCATTATTATCATACGCAGAACAAATGCTATTCTGAAAATGTGGTGTTCAATACGAGGGCAAGTTAAATGTAATTTGAAAAATGTGATAGCTGAAATTATCTTCTTAGTAGTACAGCAGTCGAGAAGAGGGATAGAGGGAAGATATATCTATATCTATGTCTCTCTCTCTATTTCTTTCTCCCCTCTCTCTCTCTCTCTCTCCTTCTCTCTCTCTCTCTCTCTCTNGAACGGACCTATCGTACACCTCGCACGTGTTGGCAGACATCTTCAAGGCGTAACCAGGATTACGTGACATCCAACAGTTTGGGGGGTAAAACTCGATAACATGGCCAATAGCTATGGTACACTTATCGATCTCGGGGAATTTCGGCAGCGTCCCTCGTCGCTCTCAAGCGTGGTTCGAAACCATTAGGCGGCCAGCGGTATGTAAACTGGCCTTAGCAATAAACGCAGGCTCCGATACTGCTAAATATCCAATTCCCGCCTTCTCGCCTCACTCGTTAGTTTTCTAATATTTACCTTAACAGGCTCCTACCTTTTTTTTTTTTTTCTCCCGCTATCTCTCTATTTTGTCCATTTTTAAGGGTTAGTTTGTCGATGGCTGGTTTATTTCCATCGCGTCTGCACTTTTCCGCATTTCGGTCACTGGTCAAGCTTTGACACCTTCGGTTAAGCTTTACACTGGGTAAACGTAGCCAGGAAAGCGAGAGAAAGAGAGAGAGAGAGAGAGAGATAGAGAGAGAGAGAGAGGGAGAGAGAGAGAGAAGAGAGTGAAGAGAGAGCGAGAAGAGAAAGAGGGAAGAGAGAGAGAGAGAGGGAGAGAGAGAGAGAGAGAGAGAGAGAGAGAGAGAGAGTGCTCTTACAAGCATGGTATTCTGCTCTGTGCTCTGCGGGTTGATGATACAACAAAACTGTCTTGCAACTGTGGGCAAAACTTTGTATACTGACGGAGTTGGTAGCTGATGCATCTGTGATTTTTCAGTCACTTTCCACTGACCCTTTATTATTAAAATCATATTGTATAAATTAGATTTATTAAGGAGACGGGTCGTTTCTGAGAGTGTTGACACAGTATAATAGAATATCTTTACTCTTTGTCAAACAGTAATCGGCAACGTTTCTGATTTCAATTGTTTCGGCATTTTCGATCACAAGTATATTCAAATAAAAATCAGTATTGTCAAGAAGTAGCCCATTTTGAGATTCGTATAACTATTTCCAAACAGAGCTATCTAAGTTATTTAAGAAAGTAACTGCGTGTGCAATTCTTGTTTTTTTTTTTCGTTTTAACTTTTTGGCTATCTCTTTACCGTAACAGCTCCACCAGTCTTGAATGGAAGAATCGCACACTTAAAGTTTACTTCAGATTGGGGAAGACAGTGTTCTGACTTGCTAACACAAAACATCTTCGCTCTCCTTGCATTTATATATCAGTGGTTTAAATGGCGTCCTTTCTGTGCTCCGCTGCATCTTTAGGAAATGCTCCATCTCTGACAGTGAAATGATGCCGAATTTGTCTAAGTTCATGACAACATATTTCTTTAGTCATCGCGGCAGCATGCCATAACATCATATTGCATAAATTAAGTCACATAATGAGATAAGTGTCATTCTGCTAGAATTTTTGGAGAAAAATGACATTATCCAACTTCATGTTTCAGTCACAAAAAAAAACAACACCAAAATAGCTCAGCAAAATAATAAGGAATTGTCATAAATATACCACTACATGCTTTTAAACAATTATCAGGAGTATTTTAGCCCATACCCACACTGCTTCCTGGCTGTTTTCGCCTTATGGGGTTCGATGAAAATGGCGTAGGGCATTTAAGTTTGGCCAACATCGGTGCAAAGGGCAATTCCTCTAATCAGTACTATAGCCTCTTTAGGAAGTTCAGTGTGCCTAACAAACAGGCTGAAGGCAGCCGCGTATTTTTCAAGATCGTATTTTTGTGGACTAGGGCGTTATAACTCAGTAACTTAACATGGCGATGTACAGAATTTCTTTGCAACCTTCCAGCCATAACATCATGTTAGTATTCTTCCTTTCACTTTTATTTGGAATGGCCATTTGTCCATGGTTCATACCTCGATTTTGTTCTACACGTACCACTAAGCTTTCAGGAAGCCAAATCAGTTGTTCTGCTACGAGAAACTGATCGTTCTATCTTTCCAGACATAACTCAAAAACATATATCTCTCTCTATCATTGTGGGTTTCAATGTGTGTGTGTGTGTGTGTGTGTGTGTGTGTGTGTGTGTGTGTGTGTGTGTGTGTGTGTGTGTGTGTGTGTGTGTATGTGTGTGTGTGTGTGTAAAATTCTCAATCCATTCTTTGGCCCTCCTCCAGCGAACTGGTCTGGTCAGTCTAAGAGGCGAGACACAGCAACAAATCACCATGAGTCTCCGTTTGTCGAGTCATCTCACTCCGGTCCTTTTCTGAGTTGTTCAGTCGCCACTTGGGCGCTTCCATTGTATAGCAATACGCCGTTGGCTAGTATAGATACATACTTTTCCCCCTTAGGGTGATCGACCTGAGCGGTCTGATCAAAATACAAATCTTTGTGGTCGTGTTTAAGTTTGAAATCTACGAGTCTCCGTACTACATTCTGTAATTTCCACACCAATAAATTTAAGACTATATATACACATAATATGTTATATAAGTTCATCAGATATCTATTAACATCGGAAGGATGAACTAGCTTGTTGTATGAATATGTATGCTGCGGCCATCTTGGTGGCCATCGTGGAATCTGAAAAAAAACCCAACCAAGCGGGTGACAAGTATCAAGTCGGTAAAAAAAAAAAAAATAAATCATACAGACACTAAGAACGATAGAAAAATGCCAAGAAATGAATGGAAACAGTCATTGCAAGGTTTGCTTAACAAAATAATATCCAGCAACATTGCATGACTTGAATTCTAGTCATGCAATGTTGCTGTCATGCAATGTTGCTGGACACTAAAACAAATGTACCTGTTCCGTGCATCTGAGTTTGCCAAAGTTTCTTAATCTGATTTTCTTTTTTTGACGAGCCTTCAGGTAACCACTCATAACATGTCCTCTCTCATACTAAAGTCTTGGATATTCATATAGCGCAGTCAGATTGATTCTGCTTTGGGAATTAGATCAAAGAAACTGTCAGAGAGAACAAAAAAAAAAAAATCAAAATCATTTACAGTTTTGAATTTGCCGTTCTTTAGAGTGGGTGGTTTCATTGGTTAGTCTAGCCACTGGTCGACTCGCAGCCTTTTCATGTAGCCAATCCTATTCTGTTCTGCTCTGGGAATCATGTCGAATGGAACTGTCAGTCATAACAATGAGCCGTTTCGAACTCTGGCTCTTATTTCGATCGTTTTCTGCACTGTCCGCTTAGAGATCGATCGATCGATCCTTAACCCCTTCATCAGGCCGCACTAGGTATCAACGTAGCCAAATTAATCTACCGTAAGAAATCATGTCAGTCTAGTCTAGATCTACCGAAGTTCCACGTTGCAACGTTGCCCTCGGAGCTTTTTGCGGAAAGCAATACAAAGTCTGGCACCTTGGCCGGTGCGACCAAAGAAAAAAAAAGCACAAACTACAACAACAGCGGATCATGTCTCGTAGCTTTCATTGCGTGTCGTGTCCTGGCAGCTAGCTGCGAAACGGGGCCAACAACGACAAAAGCAATTACTGCATCAGGTCCATTACACGCTATATTGCTAGAGTGCCACAGGTCATAAAAAGGTGTTTATTATATTTTCGTAGAATACTTGAGCCAGGTCAGGTTGTCCGCTTTATGGGAAAGGGTCAATCTTGTACACGCGATAATCTCTAGACTAAGCTTATACATAATAAAATTTTGGCGCGAGATCTTTTGGTGGATGGATAGCTTTGTTTCCTTAGTGCTTTGGACTAACTTTCGTCCTCCCATAGAGCTGGCATGATAATTGGCCCGTTTCGTGTCCAAGCAAACTCTCTCTTGGCCATTTTATGCCACTGAGACGTGCCATACTCATGGAGTACTCTGTTGGCCCGCTGTATTTACCTCGCTTAGTTTGGTCATTGCTGATGCTGGAACTCTGCAGAGTCCATCTTACTGATCGATATTATGGCTATGGTATGAGACTGCGATAAGAGCATATAGGTGCTTATCAAATGGCGATATTGTTTAATTGAAAACAATGTAAGACCATTCATACTTGCGAGTATATTAATAATATGATTAATATAGAGGTGTTTCCTTCGCAACAATAAGCTATAGTAGAAAAAATACGGTCTTTTGCAAGCACTTTTTGGTATTGAGTACTACAAACTGGGGAAAAGACGTCGGGAAATGTCATGTTGAGTGAAAAAAAAAACACCAAAAAACAACAAAACATTATTATTATCTGCACTAAAAGTTCTCTCTAAACCCTAATGATCTTTTAAAACTACAGTGGGAGACTTTGTCAAACTTTTATGATGTCATTACGGTCACTCAGATGTGGCCCAGTGTGGTCCTGTTAAAAATATTTACCTGCGGGATGTTACGATTCGATGGTGTAAAAAAAAATGGTACAGCACAATATTCTTCAGTTATTTGCACACTAAAAAGCAAATTTTATAAACTTCAGAGGTAAATTTGGCAATGAAACGAAAACTACAACACTGACGATTTCAAGACTTTAATCGCCTCTTTGAGTTTCCAGAGTATAGCGGCACTGAATGTAGAACTAGTTCACATCTTGTGACAAAGCCTAAACCGTCAGACACTCAGGATTTATTCACGAACGGAATTCCAGTCTGGTGTACACCAAACTAATTCTAACAACACACGATATGGAACATACACAATCGTAAAAAAGACTTACAAATTGTACAGAAGAATATCAGGCAACCATATTTTATCTGAAGGCACTCGGATGGTGGTAATGTTTTCGTGTTGTGAGGGCGTCCACTGAAGCAGGAGGTCTCTCCATTTCTGATGAATACAAAGGGCAGCACACACACGTCAGTGATAATAAAACTGTTCTTACGCTCATTTTGGTTAAATGATAATGGAAGTTAAAGACTTTCGTGAAGAATTGATAGTTTGATGATGTTTAAGTAACGAGAGAGAGAGAGAGAGAGAGAGAGAGAGAGAGAGAGAGAGAGAGAGAGAGAGAGAGAGAGAGAGAGAGAGAGAGAGAGAGAGAGAGAAACAAGATTGAAGACTCAGAGGCATAGTGTGCCAAAAGGTAGCCGTAAACCCCATATTTTGTAACGTTATTATAATAGGAATATCATACTCTTGAACTTAAAAATAATGCTTTGCAGTGAAATCATTGAATGTTTTCACCACTATGTAAGATGTAGGGAGCGTAATCAAATTTCAGCCAACACACGCAGCGTGACATGTACTAGTTAAAATACATAGAAGACAAAAGGAAACCTTTTTAGTCCTCGCAATAGACATGTATAAGGATTTCTCATTAATAACTTCTTGTTGTTAAACTTGTAAAAGATACACCAACTTCAGTGTATTAAAACGTAGGTAATGATACCAAATAATGGTCTTCAGAACATGGTGAAATTTCTCCACTATTCATCCCTGCAGATAAATCAAGTTTGAATACAGGCAAATGAAGAACCAAACATATGCAGTGTTTAAGCACAGGCTGCTAGCGCAAAGGATGACCCAACTCTACTGTAGTGTATGAACTTACATAATGGTACCAAATGTTGGTCTTGAGGACCTGATTCTTCTCGTCCACGTCTAGGATCTGTATGAGGGAAAGACTGAAGTTGACCATGATCATGTCTGTGGCCTGGACCACTGGCCTGCCCATCCGGCCCTCGTACTCGTAGCGCGTGAGAAGGTCTCGGATCAGTTCTTTCTCAGCGGAGCCTTTCTGGGCTGGATGGCAAGAAAGAAAATGACAAGATTCTTATCAATGCACAGATGTAGAGTTTAAAGGATACCGTGGAACTGTTGTTACAACCACTGCTTAACAGAATTTGTTGCTTATAACAGGCACATTCAAGAACTCCAGCCGTTTTTTCCTCGGCACTTTGGAAAGAACTCCTGATGCCAGACCTTCAAAAGCTTGGTCAAACGGGAAGCTGTATTATCTGAGTTCCACTGCGTTAGATTATACAGCAACAACAACAACGACGACAACAACAACAACAACAACAACAACAACAACTACTACTACTACTACTACTACTACTACAACAACAATAACACACACATAAAAAAACATAGGTATAGAGAAATAAGAAATTTCCTTTAAATCATTATGGGTTCCATGCACATTTGATAAGCTAACAAATCACATGGGCAGAAACTATATCACAAAAAATTTCAACCTGTATTACTGGAACAAAGGGAAGTGATGTGATACAGACAGAAACAATATCAGTAAACGTGAACATGAGCGTGGGTTGGTCGGGCAAAGTCAAGGGACATCAAGAGAATACCACTGCCTATAATATCAGAATAGCAAGAGTCAGTCACGAGTCAATGGAGCTTCTACGGGCTGTATGTTCAGGAACGCAAACGATTACAGACTTTCAAATAAAACTCGGTTATTCCTTAATGAAATAACGTTATGAACAAACAAAGTGTGACGGTGGATAAGATGGCTAGGTCTTTGAAGTCTATCATAAAAAACAAAAAAAAAATCCTCCTTTGATGAGAAGACAATCCTGGTGGAATTCGAAAGCCTGAGCGTAGACTGTTGGGATACACTTTGAAGAAAGGTAGATGACCTCGAAGCAAACAGGAGAGAAAGAAACAGCTTTTGGAGAAGGCATTAGATATAGACTCGAAGCCGGCAGTTCGTGAGATCAATGGCAATCTACTGTATGTTCTCTTTTTCTCATTGTAAACTTGCCGAGACTGAAGGTGCCACATAGGGAATGTCACTACACAACTTTGATGTTTTCGTTCAAAGGGAAAGAGGTCTGCCTAGGTCACAGTGTCCGAGTGATGGCGGATCTAAATCCAGTGGGTTTTCGCTTTGAAAATGCAGCATGCGCGTAAATCATCATCATCATCATCATCATCATCATCATATTAGTCATAGTCGCCTTCATCGTGGTCACAACCATGGACATTACAACCACCCTCACAACTACCACCTTAAACAACAACAACAACAACAACAACAACAACAACAACAACAACAACAACAACAACAATAACAACAATAACAACAACAACAATAACAATAACGACAACGACGACGACCACGACAACGACGACAACAACAACAGCACAGCGCAATTACCACAATCATTAACAGCTACAAAATTACATTACTAGCATAGACAAGACGAATGTCAAAAAGAGTAGCTCGGGAAAGCAACTTTGAAAACCCAGCAAAGAAAAATATTGTGCTGACACCCCATGAGCGACGCTGCACTTCAGAATTATAATTAGCTTAACAGAGACAAGTCGTGAGCTTTAGCCTGGTCATAATAATATAAGACAAACACTGACTGATTAGTTTGGCTTGGTTTTAACATCCCCTATGGCAAGGTGGCCCTATTTGACGGAATATAAGGCAAGAAATGTTTTCTTTTCATTACGAATCGACAAGCATGGATACTAAAACACATAATATAGCTGCTGAAGTTCTTTATAATATCATTTCCAGGAGACGGCCAATCTCATTTTCTGATTCTGAATAGCTTCTTACACATCTTAAAGCTGCAATTGCTAATCTAATTTGAGAGCAATACAGAAAATGAAGTACATCAGATGACGCTACGCTACAGCGTCGCAAACTCAGAAGACATGAATGGAAACTGAAAGAAAAATAAAATTAAAACATCAACATCCATTCACTCTTTTTGGGAACAACATTGACATAAAAATGACATTGAGTCATTGCTCAGCTGAAAGAGGATGATTTGAGGCCATAATGTAATGATGCAGACCGACGTTTTTCATTAGAAAATCTGTATTTGGATCATTATTTAGCAGCGAGATGCGGTCAAGCCATTTGTAGAACTAATAATATGTGAGCTCGCTCGGAAGCTTTTCAGATCCGGAACGCTGGCACTTCCATGCTCTCTTCCTCTTTACGTCAAATTGTATTGCAGACATGCACGGAACGAACAGGAAGACATAGGGGATAATGGGTAACCAGCAGCCAATGCAAAGATGAGAGAGAAAGAGGGAGAGAGAGACAGAGAGAGAGAGAGACAGAGAGAGAGAGAGAGAGAGAGAGAGAGAGAGAGAGAGAGAGAGAGAGAGAGAAATACTGAAGAATGTGCAAAATAAATGTGGTCTAATCTCGAGGAATATTGATTTTCTTTTTGTTGTGTTTTTTCCGTTTTTAATCTCACTCCAAAACAACAACGTCAAATACATCCTTCTTAGCCTATATAGCCCTTCAAAATCCATTTTTATGTAAACCCATTCGGGGAGGGGGTAGAGGGCAGGGTAGGAGGTGAGAGGGGGTCAATTTTCGCTTCCCAGAAATTGCGAAGTGCTTGTTCAGTCCAAAATCCTTATTATTGTTGATTTAACTAAGGTTTACGGATCTAAGACGTCACTTTGAGACGGTCGATATCGCTGAACTTTTGCCTCTCCGACACAGTTCTAGTTATGAACTGATTGTCTTTTGAGAGTGGCCTCGGCAGCCTGACGAAAATCGTGTTTTGATCGGTGCTCGGGTTTGGAGGCGATTCTTGGCTATGATGCCAACAAGCACTGGCTAATGGTCAAAGGCTGAATCCAATTCATTTTTTTCTCTTTTTTTGTTTGTTTTGTATTAGACAATGTAATAAGTTTCATGATTTTGTTAGTGGATTGCTTATGCAAGCTCAACGTTCAAATAGGCTAATTGATTCAGCGGCTCTTAAGGAGGGTCGCTGCGATGCCTTTGGGTGGGGGAGGGGGTGCGATGTAGTGGAGTGTGGGATGGGGGTGAAAAATGATAACATGGGTTTGAACTGAATTCAAAATTAGAAAAAAAAACAATCATAAAACAATTGTCTTCTCATACCACCCTTTTGACTTGTAAAATCCTATTCCACATGACTGTAGTGGCAGGTGGTCAAAAGTTGAATCGAATTAACAACGTGGGGCGTGTAATGATCTTGTTACTGGATTACTTAGGCAAGCTGAACGTGGACATAGGCTAACTTCAAGATTCAAGATTCAGGATTGTTTATTTAGGCAAAAGTCAACCACTTTACAATAAATTCAAAAATGCAGAATGAATACAAAAGGAAAAGGAAAAAACAAAGTAAAGGGAAAAAAGTGCATAATTGACACATTACTAACTGGCAACTCTCTCTCTGTCTCTCTCTCACACACACACACACATACACACACACACACACACACACACACACACACACACACACACACACACAAACTCACAAAGAGATGATCCACTCAGTGACTCTGAAGGTGGGTGGCGGCGGTGCGATGAGGAGGATGAGGTGTGAATGATGAATGAGAATAAGGGTTAGAATTGATTTCAAAATTTAAAAAAAATGCTAAAACAACTTATTTCTGTCTTTTCATATGTCCATCATAACGAGTAAAATCATATTCAATAGGACGTCAAGAGNAAACTCACAAAGAGATGATCTACTCAGTGACTCTTAAGGTGGGTGGCGGCGGTGCGATGAGAAGGATGAGGTGTGAATGATGAATGAGAATAAGGGTTGATTTCAAAATTTAAAAAAAATGCTAAAACAACTTATTTCTGTCTTTTCATATGTCCATCATGACGAGTAAAATCATATTCAATAGGACGTCAAGAGAAATATCGTTACGCTCATGCCACATTCACCTGAGTAAAGAAATTTTGAGGTTTTGAGAAAGTTAGCGCTCTCAACTTGTTGCTCAAAGCAAAACAATGAAGCAGATGAGGTTTGGCTTGTAAAATTGGGATATAATAACGAGACAAAGGTCTACAGTTGTTTTAATAAGAAAAAAAAGATAAATAGAAGATTATAGTCAAAGCTAAAAAAACAAAAAAACAAAAAAAAAAACTCACAAAACTTAGACGAATGTGAAAGAGCATGACCTTATTATATCTTCAGCGCCGGCGATATTTGATAAGCAGAAATAATTGAGTTGCTGAAGACGAATTTAAAGAAAAGATCACAAAATAATAAAGCAACATGAGATGAATGTAGGAGATATATTTTGAACCTTGAAATACAGTGTGGGATTTTCAGTGGACTAGAAACCATTCGTCAATGTACATGATAAAATCAGTTATTATTGGGGCGGCTGCATTCAGAATCAATGAGGCCTTTATCTTTTTTTTTTTTTTTGCAAGAGGATCATCAAGCGGTTGGACGCACCCAATTTCTTCAGGAGGCAAATTTGTTATGAATTTGTTTGTTTGTCAAATAGATAAATAGAAGCGAATGTCACCGAGGCGTAGTAGTCGGTTTTTGAAGCTAAAACACGGATCTGTACCCGCTGTTGGTCTTTGAATTCTATTGTTCTTTCTTCTTTTGGCCCTATTAACATGTTGTGTCATTCTACATATACCACTGTGATTTCGGGAAATTTCTTCCATGAGACTAAAGTACTTTTTTTTGCCCGATCTTTTAACGGGAAGAAAAAAGGGGGCCAGCGCCCACAATTTTTCACAAATCTCTTTCGAAACAGGTGACCTCGAATTCTAAATGGGTCCCCAATTTTTCAGTTGGCTGGTTTTGACAGCGTGCGAATACATAGACCTACACACTTTTTTTTTAAATCTAGAAGGCTCAAATTGTACCTGAAACTTTAAAATTGGATGCTTTATTTAGATCACAGGTCATCTTTCATATTTCTACACCCTGAAGCTGGCTGGCATGGCCTCAAAAAAGGGGGATTATGATAATATTAGCGGATTAATTGGGTTGTACACAATAAGTGATTTGCCCCTTTAATAGGTGCCAAAAACCTGTTGGCCTGTCTCCTCTCGTCTTGACCAGGGAAGGTAAATCTCTGTCCCGATCATACTGATTATATATACGCGCATTACTACTAATATCACGTAGGTTGTACTTACTCATATGGGTGATAAATGTTTCAAGTCATTTTTTTCTCCCCCCCCCCCCCCCCNCCCCCCCCCCCTCCACCCAAATGGCCTAGTGACCTTAGCTGTGGGTTCCTCTTATGCATGTGTCACTTATCTGGTCAGTTTAGATTAAATTAAAGCAGCACTGTTCGGGGTCAGGGGCTAGAAAGTGATAGGGCCTGCCAATAAGCTAATCTTCATTCTCTGGAAATAGCCTGAGGTCCCAGCGAGGTTTTCATAGGGGTGGATCAAACAAAGAGACACAGCAAAAAAAAACAACTTTACTTGTCATGTGTTATTAAAAGAATTTCATTTTCTTAGCTCAGATGCATATCTCCAATAAGGGTCTGTGGAAATGGCCAACGGCAATTAGGGCGTGAGTGATTGTGGTCCACAACGCACAGTACTATGTAGCAAACAGATTTGTGCGTATGTAACCCAAGTGGGCAAAGTAGGTTAAATGCTGGCAGTAGCCACCCTGTGAGCTTCACAAGCAGAATTACTATGTCAGTGGCACCAACCACCTACCAGTAGATCCAGGACCGTAACTAGCGTCCCTAGAGCTCCCCCCCCCCCCCCNCCACCCCCAGACGAGGTGGTGGAGCTACGAGCTTAAGCAGCGCAAGAACGAACTTCAACATCCAGGGAGGAAAGACGCCATAAACACTGGCTCCACCACTGATGGGATTACCTCAAGCCCTGGAAAGAGTTTATTTGGGTAGTAGAAGGGGGTAAAAGGGAGTGGAGGGGAAGAAAAGGCACCAGAAAGTCCTCAGAGCAGCCAGTTGCTGAGTACGACATCAGAGTAGCCTACACCAAAGACTTAAAACAAATTATGGTTTAGTAGTTCCCGTGTTTCCATGTGTATTAAAATATCGCCCTTAGTGACATTATAGTAATCAGCTTCTTTCGTAATCATACGTGTGTATATTTGAACTGAAGGGAAATGCCATTTATTACATTAGCCTACAAGCGTAATAATCTTAATTTCATGTTACATGGAAGATCATACAAAGATGAAAACCATAAAAATCACAATATTTTGATGGGATTTATTTTCGCTGGCTTTAACTTTTCATTAGCGTGTGGCGTGTAATGATATCCTCGATATAAACTTTTTGTATTGTATTGTAGTGTAATGTAGTGTAATGTAGTGTAGTGTAGTGTAGTGTAGTGTAGTGTAGTGTAGTGTAGGTAGTGTAGTGTAGTGTAGTGTAGTGTAGTGTGGTGTGGTGTGGTGTGGTGTGGTGTGGTGTGGTGTGGTGTAGTGTAGTGTAGTGTAGTGCAGTGTAGTGTGGTGTAGAGTGGTGTAGTGCATTACAGAGAGAAAAGGGACCTGTAGGATCAATATAAAAGCCGTGTCTTTTCTCCCAGTCCTATTTTTTAAAATACCCACTAAAAAAATTATCTAAAAATTAAAATACCACAAAATTTCATACTTTTGAAAANGTAGTGTAGTGTAGTGTAGTGTGGTGTGGTGTGGTGTGGTGTAGTGTAGTGTAGTGTAGTTTAGTGTAGTGTAGTGTGGTGTAGTGTGGTGTAGTGCATTGCAGAGAGAAAAGGTACCTGTAGGATCAATATAAAAGCCCTGTCTTTTCTCCCAGTCCTATCTGTACCCACTAAAAAAAATTATCAAAAAATTAAAATACCACAAAATTTCATATTTTTGAAAATGTCCTCTAC
>JAWQUT010000005.1:2828863-2841306 GCA_033807755.1 Ellobium chinense
GCCACCTCTGCCGTGTGAGAAAAGATACAATAAAGAAATTTGTTTCTTCTTTTCATATATCTGTGGGAATCTCTCACATCTTGGCTAAGCCCAGGAAAATAATTGGACTATTCTTTTTGTGTCCAAATCGGGAAAACTAATTGGCAGCATCACCCAGCAGCACCCGCGGCCAACCCATACCCGATTGGCTCCACGGAAAAGGGGAGAGAATCCGATTACTTGCCGATATGATGCACTCTTCCATCAAAACAGACGACCCTTGGATAACGGGTTATTCTAATGGTTTTCAAAATGCAGGTCTAGCAAAGGGTCGAGATTTGAAGAGGAAAACCTACCATGGAACGTCTAACATACTGAAGACTGCTGAATTAAGACGCTGCGCACCTTAAAGATGGATGGATGGCTGGATGGATGGATGGCTGGGTGGCTGGCTGGCTGGCTGGCTGGCTGGCTGGCTGGCTGGTTGGGATGGATGAATGGATGGACGGACGGATGGATGAATTAAGTTGCAGAGAGTCGGCAGAATAAAGGAGAGAAGATGAGATAGGAAAGTATGAAATGAGATGTTTGGAATTATGAAGACGTCCTCTCGCCTCTTTATCTCCTCATGTTAGATCCAGCTAAGCGAGAACTTAGCCTTTTGGCTTCGAGATGTATGTCTAGGCTTTCATTACATCAAACCACTGCATCAAAAATGGATTTTAATAGCTTAATTTCCTTTAAGCGCTGAGCTCTCTCTCTCTCCCCCATTTCAGAAATTGTCTTTGAGGCTCGCTTACCTCCCCACTCCCTCCACCCCTCCTGAAATGCCCTGGCAAAGTCAATCTCACAGCCGAAAATGTGTTCAAGAGCAAGATATAACCATGGGCATTTGAAAGTCGCCTTGCTCCATAACATAGTCAGCGTGGGGGTAGCTCCTGAAATGCCCTGGCAAAGTCAATCTCACAGCCGAAAAAGTGTTCAAGAGCAAGATATAACCATGGGCATTTGAAAGTCGCCTTGCTCCATAACATAGTCAGGGTGGGGGTAGCGCCACCGTGCGGCATGTTAGTCTTTTTCACAATATAAAGACTCAAATCTGAGGATTGTAGGCTCGACTCTGAGTCGGGCAGTTAATGTTGCTTTGTCCATAGGAATGAAGCTGAACTCCCCATCCTCACTCACTCGTGTCGGTGGGTACCTGGTTTTAGAGCAACCGGGACCAGGAGTTGCCCAGCGGCGATTGGCAATGACATTATTATGTATTTCTTTTGTAGTATTGTGTATCTATATGTATGATGTACACTGCTCTATGTCCATGTCTTCCGGGATAAATAAAATGTGTCGTATTTTCATATTTCCAGTCTGCCTGAGAACCAGCGTTCGGCAAGTTCATATAGAATATAATTCAGATCAAGTTCAGTTCACTAAGGAGAAAAAAGCGAACCATCGCGTTGGGTTCAGTTCCATGAACATTTTACTGGTTTTCAAGTCAGATCAGTTCCTCATGTTCAGGGGTAGATGTGAACTGAACTGAAATTTAGATAGAAATTAAATTTCAGATCAAGCATCGAAAACAGCTACAGATCAGATCCAGATCAGTTTGTCCAAAAAAAAAAAAAAGCTATTAAGCTCATATCAAGTTCATGTGAACTAAACCTGAGTTCACGAACTGCATTCAGATCTCAGTTCTGCCCAACTCTGATGTGGTATAGAGTGAAAAGAAGGTCTAGCCCCTTAATGTTCGCTTCGTATTCCTAGTCATCTTCCTTTCAGTCAGCTGCTCTATCCTGTCTTCGTTTTAATTCATCCTCGATCACTTAAAGAGATAAAGGAGATAACCGCTTTATCCGAAAGGGCCATCGCTTAAGTATACCAGCCCGCAAAAGTGCTTTTCAAGAGGCTCGAAGAAACAGATCTTGTGACCAGCTGTTAGCGAGTCCGTTTGGCGAGTGGAGACAAAAATCAAACTATTGATCAAATTTTGTCTGCTTGAACAGCGCGAGCGTCTCGCAGCGTCATCATTTGATGTCTGTTATGCGCCAGAGGTACCCTTCATTGCTTTGATAGTTTTAACGCCGTAGTTTTGAGGCTTCAGGCCTTAGTGGAGGGTGTCTTTCTGAAATGCACTTTCTGTTGGCTTGGTGGGGTGGGAGGAAGTGTTATTGGTTTATATAATTGGCAGTAAAAGTATGCTGTTAATAGTGGAGAAAGTGGAGAAAAATGGATGGATGGATGGATGGATGGATGGATGGATGGATGAATAAGTGTTTGGATGGATGGATGAATGAAAGGAACGGTGGATATTGAGGTGCTTTGAAAGGCCTCTTTTATTACTACGTAACAGCTTTCTGAAGGCTTCCTGGTCAAAAAATATCTCCGCAACGTAGGAACGCTACGCATGGTGCATTACATCATGTGAATCTCTTGTCCAAAAATTACACTTCAATTATGCCCAGACCTTCTGTCAACACTCTGGTACTCTAAGTCCAACAACTTCACCTTCCGTCTCCATTCACCTCCTACTAAACTACATTAGTGATATTGATAAAAAGCACGTGTTATAGTCTCGCGAGACGAGTATCAGGAACAAATACTCACGAAAAAAAAATGTGTTCGTTTTTTTTTCTCCCTCTCACTGCGTAAACACTGCAGAAAGGAGTTCTGTTATTGATTCCTATTGATCCGAGCATTCCTGATTCAATCGGCCCTTCCTGGCCAAATTTATATAAGCGGGGCCGTGTGTAAAGATTTCGAACGCCCAGTATTGTGGACTTGACCAAAGTATTCGCGCTGTCAAAGCATGTGGCTAAATTTGACGGGCGTGGCGAAAGGTCGGATGTTGTTGTAGACCTTGCGTCTGGTTCGGACTATGAGTGAGTGTGTGTGTATGTGTGCGTGTGTGTGTGTGTGTGTGTGTGTGTGTGAGTATATGTGTGTGTGTGTGCGTGTGTGTGTGTTTGTGTGTGTGTGTGTGCGCGCATGTGTGTGTGTATGTGTGTGTGTGTGTGTGTGTGTGTGTGTGTGTNATGTGTGTGTGTGTGTGTGTGGGTGGGTGGGTGAGTGGATGGGAGGGGGGGAGCGAAAGGGGTGTATGCGCGGAGTGACCCAGAAGGGGAAGGTTGGGGAACAGGGTCAGGGTCAGGGTCATTTTAGGAGTAAGCTATATGAGCTACATTCTTATGACCTCATAGTCGCAATATGAAGGGACTCTCATAAGCTCAGATTTCGTTCATTTTTTATGAGGGGGGAGGGGGGTGCACTGATTTACTTTAATGTTAAGTGTACGTAAGTCATAATATTATATATAAAGGGCACTGTTATTACCTGCCTTGCGACGAAATTTTAAACAAATATAAAACTTATGTCTGCACATTTCAGATGAGGTCTACAGTGAGGAGAATTGACCTCACTTTGGAAAAGCAAAAGTGATTCCGTCTTGAGGCCAGTGGGCTTCCTTCAGCCCTTTATTTAAAGCTCCACCATCCGATCGTAAACATCAGAAAGCCTCGCCAAAAAATGGCCGTGGACACTGTCTCGACTCAGATTTGCTTTCATATTTCAAGTTAGACGTTTCATATCAAATTTCTTTTCCCGTAACGCTCAGAGGGACTGTAAGCTAGTAATCTGCAAAGTTTCTAGGCAGTACGAAATGATTTACTCGTAAAGTTCGGGAACACAGCTCTCCCATGTTAAGGTATGAATAAATTCAAAGCAGTGAAGTGTCCCATCATACCTCTCCTCTCCTTTCATACCCCGGACAGGTCTTTAACATTTCTTCCCTTTTTTTCCACTGGTGACTTTTGTTTTCTTTACACAGGAGACATCGCTCACTTTACAGACATCAGTGTTCTGCGGCGCACAAAAGTAAACTATGATACTTAATACTTCCGCGTTGCTGCATGTGCATTATGAATACCCAGGATACAACACGTAAAACCGGACACAGATGCATTGAAGCAAGCACGGCTCATCACAACTACTACTCACTCATCATAATGGACATTTAGTGTGCACTGAAGCCAGCAAGATAGCATCTCCAACGAGAGATTTGATCCTTCTAAGAAGTGGCGAGCAAACAGGCAACGTGTCATAAAACCACGACACAAGAGGGCTTTCATTTTCAAGTTCGGATCTTTTCATAGACCTTTATGGCAAAGGCATTTTCCTGCTGTTGCCATCAGTTGCACGTTATTGACTAATTTTTAAATTTAGATGTGAATTAGACACCTAATTATTCATGACGAGTAGTATGACAGAGACGTAAGGAAATATAACATGCACATGCCTACCTCTCCAATAGAGGTATGTGAGAGATCTGATCTTGAAAAATACAAACTATTTTGTGTATGGAGTATAGAATGTTGTTTCAGGGTACCACCATTACAATGTTGTTTAGATCTCTGACAAATTCAGTGGAAAAGAGGTACAACAAGTTGTACTTTCATATATCGAGAATTTCATTGTTATATGCCAACAGTAAAAAAAAATATAAATCCAGAATCTGTCTAAAGAGGAGATTGGTCATAACAACAATCTGATCTGGTAATGTCCTGCTCTTACCCGATAAGGAAAACAAGAAAGTCTTGTTACGTATATATCATTTGTTACAAACTAGTTTTATATAATGATACAAAACTGGATGTTCAGTGGACAAAGATTGTGGAATTTACTAAACCTCACGACATTTATAATGATGAAATGATGTAAGTTATTAATACACCCTATGAACACACAACAATCATTAATCAACCAAGCAGCTAGTCAAACGGATGGCAAATAATTTCATGTTTGATATCAATCAATCAATCAATCAATCAATCAATCAATCAATCAATCAATCAATCAATCAATCAATCAATCAATCCATCCATCCATCCATCCATCCATCCATCCATCCATCCATCCATCCATCCACCGCGTGGTTTATTTAAAAGCAGCAAAGAAACAGAAATACAAGCAAACACATGCTCGAGAGAGATACTGAAAGACAGAGGAAGAAAGACACGCAATGGGTTTCCTCCAAAATGGCACATTAGATCGTATTCTAGAACTAGGGCGACAACCAGGAGCGCCTGTGACATGACGCAACGTAAGCACCGGAGCCAACATCAATTTTTCAGCACCTTTCGTCTACTGCTGTTTTGGCATTAGGCAGCTCGGGGGACCCTGGGATCAGAAAGGTCATGGGATCACGACCCGGTCACTTCCCTTCAGGGCTAAGGGCGGGGAAGGAGGGGTTTCATCTGGGTGTGTCTCCCTCCTCTCCGCCTCACTGTTGAGTGTCATTATTTGTGCTGGTCGAGAATCTGTTGGCCACAGTCGTGTGAATGAAAAGGATAGAGGCAACTTTTATCCAAGGTATGAGGTGACAGCTATATGAGATTAGTATATTGTATAATCGTAGAGCAGTATAGATATTAATATGAAGCAAGAAAAGAAAAGTGAAAAGACCAAAATGATCCACGGATCGTTTCCAGTGCTTAGTACCTTCTACAGTGTTCAGAGTCTGGAGGCAAGGGATCTGAAATCTTCTCTCTTTTCCCCCTGGATAACTGGCAAAGACATAAGAGCATCCACAATGTTTATTGATTTGATTGATTCATAAGGCAACTGATAGACCATTCTGTGTCTGACTAGTTTACGTCCAATAATGATTCTCACTCTGAAAGTAGATTCATCCTGAAAAAAAAACAAATATGTCTACTCAAAGAGTCTGACTGTCTCTGTCTATGTTCTCTTTTCTTCTTTATCTTCCTTTCCCCTCCTTCCTCCTTGCACATTCATTGCAGCTTCAGTTCTAGAAATGGAATTATGTGCCAACTTGTCTCTATCCCAAGTATAATATGGGAACCACGGCATCTTATAGTTTTCCTTTAAGACTTCGCCAAAACGAATAGGCCAGCATTCCGTATAGGCAGTGAAGACAAAATTTCTCCCCTTATCCTCAGCTAGACATTTAATGTGATAAGAGTCTGCCCTCTTCATCCATCGTGTTGAGCTCTTACTCAGGTCCACGAGCATTTGCCTGAAAGGCCGTCCACAATTCCAATCCCTTCTTCTTGGATTTCCTGTTTGCAACTGACTTTCAGGAGCAAAATAAATCCAATCTTTCCCTTGCCGTCAATCTCAGCTGTCTACTTATGGCCTTGGGACAATACTCGGAGCCCAAGTTGGAAGAGTCCATGACCTCTTGTTGGTCTTTGAAAAGGCTCTTTACCCCTTTGCATGCTAATGTATTCTTGAGAATTCAGACCATTCAGAGTGTGAGCATTATTTTGCCCTTGGCTGTCATGGGTAAACAAAACGTTGATTCTTTGACTCTATCATCTCGGACGGAGATTAAACTCTTTGCGGAAGTAACCGTTCCGAGAGGGCAGTGAGATTACTAAAGTAACCACGATCGTGAGAATAAACCAAACCATACGGTAAGAGATTGAAGTTTAAGGCAATGTTTCTCTTCGAGGCAAGACTTCAGCTCTTCCAATTTGAGTAAAGGTGGTCCAGGACCTCTAATGGCAATGTGTTTCTTTTCCAGGCAAGACTTCAGCTCATTCTATCTGAGTTAGGGAAGTCCACGGCCTGTAGTATCTGAAAGTTGAGAGTTTGGGACCTCTTACAATAACTCTTCAAGTTGAACGATACAAAAGATGCATTCAGCGCCGATGCAGTTAATGTGATTCTCATGATGGTCTGAGATCCCATCGTTAATGCGCAAGCTCTCAAGTATCTACTCTTGTCATTGTATTCCCCCTCTTCCGCTCCCCACCCCTCCCCTCTCTCGGAAAAAAAAAACTACAAAAAACACCCAAACTATTCAGTTCACTGGAAATGTGAGCAGTCAGAGATAACTTAAAAGTTTAAAGCCATCATTCCGGACAGGTATCAGGCAGTTTACCGAAGTATCCGTATAGTATCAAAGGAAACGGTTTCAATCAATTACGGGGTATAAGGTATGAAAGCAGCCCAGCTAACTACCGCGGAAATAGAACGAATCACACGTTGAAATACTGAAGTTTGGGGCACGTACATTTCTATTCGTCAGAGCTCAAGCTCACTCACTTTCATTAATTTCTACTGACACATCATTGTGTCCTGGGTACTTATGGCTCAGCGGAAGCCGAACTGAGATGATTCTGAATGGGCTAGTAAGTTGAAAGGAGATAGAGAGCACTGGCAAAGTGTTTAGGTGGACAGTTAGTAGACAGACAGAAGGGAAGGTTCATGATCATTGAATAACCTACGCTTATCGGCATGGTACCCGAAGAAACAGAAGGCTTCTATCTCTAACTGTGGAGCAGCGTGGCCGAATGGTTGCGCAGGTGGACTAAAGATTTAAAGATCGTGGGTTCGAATCCCGACCACAGTCGTGTTGTAAGTGCCGTGGGAAAGCAATCCATCAACATTTTCCTTATTTCACCCGTCTGTAAAGTGGGTACCTGACTATAGGCAGTAAAAGACAATGTCAGACTGCTAATGGTGAGCGTCTCGAAATGGCAGCGGCACTGTATACTCCCAGAGAGTTGAGCAAGTTTTAGAATGATCTGGCCTGCAGGGGGAAATAAAAGTGTGATGTCGCGTGAGCGGGCATTTAAAGGGCACTATTATTATTATCAGTATTATTATATTATTACTATATTATTATTACTACTACTACTACCATCATCATAATATGTATTCTATAAGATCCACCAAGACAGCCATACAAGAATGTTGTAGTAGGTGCTGAATAATGTAGCTGACGTTTATAGTATTACTGACAGGGGCTGAATATTTAAGTTGGAATTACTGGAACGACAGGAGAAACTAAGCAGTATTTTGCAGGCACTAGGGCCTATTTGATGTCTGCTCAGCGTTTTACTGATGACAGGAACGGGCGATCAAATGTGTACAACGAAATAAAATTGATGTTCAGAAGAGAAAAGCAAGAGACAGAAAAAGTAGGATACACTCACCCAAAATTGTAATGCCTATGCAAACGCTTCATTTATTAAAGAGTCCTTGGTATCATATTGACAGCTGACACTCACAGTATAGGGTCTTTCGACCGGAGTCTATTATTAACAACAATAATGACCTGACAATTGAACAAAAGGGATGCAGTTATATCCTTAAATTTTATAGAATTTTAGATCATTCACTTCTCGTTCCATTCAGTCGCATACCACTCTTACTAATCAGCTGAAACAGACGAAAGTTTTAGAAATACATCTACGGAGTGGCTGTGTTACTAAAGAGAACCACTGCAATATCTTTTTTATCTCATCAAGACCCTTCTCTTTCCCTTTCACAATGTAAGAAATAATATATCCTAATGCTCAAAGTCTTTATTTGCCTTCTCCTTGACAACATTTACTGATTTTGGACTGAAGAATCTTCTCGCTTCATCCTGCATTTGGGAGGAAGAGGAATGGGAGCAGGTGCACTTTGGGCATTTTTTTGCCCACGAACTCTGAAATAGTTGTCTTTTCCTAGTTAGTTCAGCTTTGGAAAATCAGGACAGATATATCCTCCCCTCCCCTCTTCCCCTCCAAAAAAATTAAAAGTTGATTTAAGTTTGAAATTTAATAAATCAAACCTTATAAAATTTGGCACACATTAGAAGATGAACATTGTCATCTAATAGTTGACATTTCAATGCTCTAGCTTGTGTCAAAGCTGAAACATTAAAACCACTTATAACAATAGTCAAAAGTGTGTCTAATACAATGGCTTGGACACATTGTTTTTTGGCATTCGTTTTGATCGTGTCGGTGTGACAAAACTATGGCACTTGCATAAATGAGAATTTCAACAATTATAGATTATATCTGTCTGTTAATTTATTAAAATTTTTGTTTAAATTCCTTTTCAACTATTGAAATTATTGGATTTTGAAATAAGTAAACTTTTTGGAGGCCACTCGATATACAACTGTTTTTTTGGTCTGGGTATCCTACTGGAGAATTCTCACTGGAGGACGAGAGCCAACTGTGAAGAAAACAATTCATACTAGTATGGAATGCAGTGGTAAATATGTGTAAGGAAGAAAAAAGATAATGACACTCTTTAAAGTATGCAGCAAGTCGTCGCCGGTAGAGTGGAAAGTGTTCAATAAGAGTCAAACTGCGAACATTTTACATCACTGCATTCTGTCCTAGACAACAAGAATTCAAATCACATTCAAGAACGTGCGCATTAAAGATGTGATCTCTTACCGCCATAAGAAGTACATTAACTCTTCATGTTGGACGCTATAAAGGTTACATTCAGCATCTATGCACAAATGTAACTCTCACGATGGTAAGAGATTCCATCGTTAATGCGCGGAATCTCATTTTTTTTTTTTGGCCAATACTGGTGTTCTCTGCCTTCCCCAGCCCCAGTATAAGAGCCGCGGAAACCATCGTAGTTCAGTAGGCAAAGCAAATCAGACATACACTCATAGAATTTTCTAGTGTACGAATCATACTGTATTAGAACGAGATGTGAATTCACATATAGTTCTTAATGTGCAACAAAATCGTATCACCAAGAAATGTTGTGCGCATGCCTATCTCTGCCATAACGATCAGTAATAGAAAAGATCCGAACTTTAAATACAAGCTATGTAATATTTGGCGAGGATAATTTGCGATGTCAACCTATATCATTCTCTCTGTATGAATATTCCGTCTCTCATGAATAAAGATAAAGCACTCAATGCACAATGTTTGTAGTATATTTTTTTTTGTTGGTCGCATTTGAGCGCACCGATGCAAAGTGCCATTGTCTTTCGGAAACGTTGGCTTTATTTTGGATGCCAGCTACATGTTTCGGCAATTAGTGGGAATGCTTTGGTTTTGTTGTGAAAACACTTTGCGACTGGTACAGCAAAACGAACCAATGATCACACGGTTTATTTTGTTTGCTGGCAAAAGACAAATGCAGACCACGGCTATATTACATAATGAGGATTATAAATCATAATTAGACTTGTAATTGAAGTATCGTGTTTAAAGCGTTAACATGGGTAGGAAAGGGAATATACTCAATGATATTCCGTCGACCGTTTACGCTTTGTTTGCTATTTTGTTCCACGCTACCGAGTCAAAGCAAATAAACCTCTTTGAAAAAAATGATATGCGACTGTAATCTCACTTTTAACTCTTAGTCTGGCCTGCTTCACCAATTTTGTGTCATCGTGTCATACTCTTGAACTGCCTTTATTTCTTTATATAACCATAGTATGCAAATGCAGTAGTGTTAAACAAGGTGTGGTCATGATGTTGAATGGGTCCTTTTTTATTTGTTTGTTTGTTAATGTTTGTTTGTTTGTTTGTTTATTTGTCTATGTTTAATTACACAAAATATAAGAAATAATATAAAGTACATTGTATCCACTCATCTTTAATTTATGCCACAGCTCTTCCCGCGGTTTACCATGTTAAAGATGCACTTCGGAGGTGAATTTTCACATCTCGATGGCTCGAGCTACACAAAAACAACTGTGCACTTTTGAGAACGTTAATTCATCTTACAGCTGTTTCTACATTGCTGTCGAATAATAAATCCATTACCCGAAATCTCGCATAAGAAACTGCCATAGAAATGATCAAAGCAATCTTATTCTCGACCATGTGTATCACAAGTTCATGCGTAACAGCCATGAATACTTTGCAAGATAACGTTTTTCCCGACATGCTAAAACAATTTACTATAATAGTTCTAGGTTTGTTCTGAGACTGATGCGAATGTCATGTAATGCTTCTCTTTTTTTCCTCCTCTCGGTGTCATTACCTGTACATAAGTTATAGTGTTGCATTTGTTGATCTAGGTTCCAATGATAATGTTTGTAACAGTAGCTCCCTCAACACCTCACTAACACTAACGTCTTTCCCATACAAACAGGATCACACATTGTAATTTCTCTCATACACACACATATGTGCTGTGAAGGGTTAACCGTTTAGTTTTGGCTATAAAACGAAAAAAGAAATGCAAACAAAAGAAAACAAGGAACGTTGAAAAGAACAGAAAAGAAAAGGCTTCATTGATGCTTAATGGATCTTATGCACCACTAGTGTTGTGGCCAATTTTTGCTAGCATCTCCGTCATACTCGCAAGTGAGCAATTACAAATTTGCTGCACCGGAGTTATAGTTCACGCCCCCCCCCACTCTTCCCGCCACCCCGCGGTCTATATTTTCAAGAATCTCACTGCACCCTGCAAAAATGCGCAGTTTCGTGTGCATTTGGACTAGGCCCCTTCATGTATGTGTACATTTTTCGTTTAGCCCTTTTACTTGACACCAGGGATGCCAGAAAATTTGAAATCTGTAAATCGCACACTATGATCTCTAGTTTATGGAAATCATAATTCGAAACGAGTTATACTGCAAATAAATTCAGTTTACTCTAGCTTCTGTTTTTGCCATAAAAGTGTTAAAGAACCGGCTAGTTGCTACGGCTTCAAGGTTTCAAAAACAGCCAAAGGTTTGAGATTTGGCTCCGCAAGAGCCAAATCTGCCTACCCTACTTGACTCTAGGCCCACTACTTAGGCTGTTATGCTTCGATTTTTGTATTTCCTTTTTTATCACGTGGGGCTTACGCTGACCAGTGCATTTAAGGTTCATTCTCAATACTTTTAACCTTGAACAGATCTTTTTATCCCATCTCTCAGTCTCTTTTTTTTACAGCCCAAAATAGCTATCACAAACTTATTCATTACCCCGTCCATCATCCATAGAGATGATAGGCTTTTACCCGCAGTTCTTTCCCCCCCTCTTTAGGCAATCACTCTCTATTGATCATAATCGATATATTACATAGATTCACCTCCACTCATTCCCTCCCTACCCTTACCTCCTCCCCCCATCCCCGACCTCCGCACCCTCTGCCCTCTCCATGCGAAAGTTGAAGTTTACATCGCCAAGTATGGATGAAACTACACTATTTCACAAACTATTTTCCAGAGTGAATAAATAATAGGTTCATATTTAAGTAAAAATCTCGTATCTTTACTCCAAAGAAAGTATCACGATAGTCTGATTTCGCTCTAAAGAGATAACAGACATACACTGTGGTAGGCCGTATCCCTTTAGACATAGTTTATGGAATATCCAGCGAACAATTTCATCCAAGTTCCCGGGAAAGCCCATAGAAAAGAAGCAAGATAAATGACCCCTGCCATCAGTCATAAATTTGCCATAATCAAGTAGGATCTAAAGATTACTGGGTCAAGAACTGGCGTTTTATTTTTTCTCTCATTCTCTTGTTCAGAAGAAGAATCAAGAATCAAAAGAATCAGGGGAGAGCATTACCGGGATTGGTTTTTATGATTGGCATTTTCTGGTGCCCCTGATCTTGGGCCGGGACAAGCCTTGTCTCTCAAATTCCCCCAGAAAGATGCAACGAGAAATCGTTTGTTCCAGTAATGTTTTCCTTGATTATCTTAAACTCGATCACAAAGTGGCATTAGCAAATAACAATCTATATAAGGAGAG